>QANY01003934.1:1635856-1685860 GCA_003255025.1 Datisca glomerata
TACATGTGCCAAATTAGTATTCAGGGTTTAGGGTTAATGGTTTAGGTTTTAGGGATTAGTGGTTTGAGGTTTAGGGATTCAGGGTTTGCGGTTTAGCATTTAGGGTTTATGGTTTAGGGTTTTTAGGGTTTAGGGTGTAAGGTTTAGGTTTTACGGTTAGGATATTAGGGTCTAGGGTTTTAGCGTTTAGTATTTTAAAGTTTAGGATTTATGGTTTTGGGTTTTTTAGTTTTTGGTTGAGGGTTTTAGGGTTTAGGGTTTTAGGGGTTTTAGGTTTTAGGATTTTAAGTTTTAGGGTTTTTAGTGTTTAGGGTTGAGAGTTGAGGGCTTAGTGATTTAAAGTTTAGGGTTTCAGTTTAACGATATGTGCACTAGCGTATACACAAATCATACATTACCCCGTAAGAATAGATCTTTCTTCTTTTAACTTAGGGTTTAGGGGTTTAGGATTTAAGGTTTTGAGTTTAAGGTTTTAGGGTTTTGGGTTTAGGTTTTAGGTTTTAAGGTTTAGGGTTTTTTGTTTTTTGTTTTAGGGTTTCAACCTTTAGTGATTGGTGTTTAGGGTTTTAGGGTTTATGGTTTCGGGTTTGGAGGTTTAGGGTTTAGAGTTTTAGAGTTTTAGCGTTTAGGATTTTAGGGTTTAGGTTTTTTAGGCTTTAGGGTTTAGGGTTTAGTGTGTTAGGTTTCAGGCTTTTGTTTTTAGGGTTTTAGGGTTTAAGGTTTAGGNAACCGTTAGTGATTGGTGTTTAGGGTTTTAGGGTTTATGGTTTTGGGTTTGGAGGTTTAGGGTTTAGAGTTTTAGAGTTTTAGCGTTTAGGATTTTAGGGTTTAGGTTTTTTAGGCTTTAGGGTTTAGGGTTTAGTGTGTTAGGTTTCAGGCTTTTGTTTTTAGGGTTTTAGGGTTTAAGGTTTAGGGTTTTGGGTTTAAGGCTTTGGGTGTGAGTTTTGGGTTTTGTGTTTGTAATTTTAAGGTTTAGGATTTAGACTTTAGTTTTTAGTGTTTTCAGTGTTTGTGGGTTTTAGGATTTAGGGTTTCAGGGTTTTAGGATTGAGAGTTTCGTGTTTTAGATTTTTAGGTTTTTTAGGGTTTAGGGTTTCATGCGGACGGTGCAGCTTTAGAATTTTTAGAATAGATGGATCGTGACACGTGCAGGTCAACTTCCAGAGAGCATAACTTTTGATTCGGGTTGAATCACGTAGGCCGTATGATATCAAATTGAAGCTTATTCAAAAATCTACATGTGAGAACTTGTATTTAGGGTTTATGGTTTATGGTTTATTTTTAAGGGTTTAGTGTTTTGGGTTAAAGGGTTTCAGGTTATAGTGTTTGGGGTTTAGGGTTTTACGGGTTTAGGGTATGGGGGTTTAGAGTATAAGGGTTTGGGGTTTAGGGTTTATGGTTTATGGTTTAGTGTTGTTACGGTTTGGGGTTTAGGGTCGTTTAGGGTCGTTTAGGGTTTAATGTTTAGGCTTTAGGGTTTAGGGTTTAGGGTTTTAGTGTTTAGTATTTTAAACTTTAGGATTTAGGGTTTTAGGTTTTTTGTTTTTTTAGGATTTTAGGGTTTAGGGTTTAGGGTTTTAGAGTTTTGGATTTAGGGTTTAGTGTTTAAGGTTTTTCGGCTTTTTGAGTTTATGGTTTTAGGTGTTTTAGGTTTAGGCTTTTAGGTTTTAGGATTTTAGGTTTTAGGATTATTAGGGTTTAGGGTTTAGGGTTAAGGGCTTAGTGATGTTAAGTTTAGGGTTTCGATTTAACGATATGTGCACTAGCGTATACACAAATCATACAACACCCCGTAAGAATAGATATTTCTTCTTTGAACATAGGGTTTAGGGATTTAGGATTTAAGGTTTTGAGTTTATGGTTTTAGGGTTTTGGGTTTAGGTTTAAGGTTTTAAGGTTTAGGGTTTATTGTTTTTTGTTTTAGGGTTTCCGCTTTTAGGGATTTGTGTTTGGGGTTTTAGGGTTTAAGGTTTAGGGTTTGGTGGTTTATGGTTTGGAGGTTTAGGGTTTAGAGTTTTAGGATTATAGGGTTTAGGATCTTAGGGTTTAGGTTTTTTAGGCTCTTAGGGTTTAAGGTTTAGTGTGTTAGGTTTCAGGCTTTTGTTTTTAGGGTTTTAGGGTTTAAGGTTTAGGGTTTTGGGTGTGGGTTTTGGGTTTTGTGTTTGTAATTTTAGGGTCTTAGGGTTTAGGGTTTTAGCGTTTAGTATTTTAAAGTTTAGGATTTATGATTTTGGGTTTTTAGTTTTTGGTTGAGGGTTTTAGAATTTTGGATTTAGAGTTTAGTGTTTAATGTTTTTAGGCTTTTTGGGTTTAGAGTTTAGGTTTTAGGGTTTTAGGGGTTTTAGGTTTAGGCTTTTAAGTTTTAGGATTTTAGGTTTTAGGGTTTTTAGGGTTTAGGGTTGAGGGTTGAGGGCTTAGTGATTTAAAGTTTAGGGTTTCAGTTTAACGATATGTGCACTAGCGTATACACAAATCATACATTACCCTGTAAGAATAGATCTTTCTTCTTTGAACTTAGGGTCTAGGGGTTTAGGTAGGGTTTAGGGTTTATGGTTTTAAGGTTTAGGGTTTATGACTTTAGGGTTTTAGGGTTTATGTTTTAGGGTTTTGGGTTTAGAGTTTTGGGTTTTGGGTTTTAAGGTTTTGGGTTTTAAGGTTTTGGGTTTATGATCTTAAAGTTTAGGATTTAGTGTTTAGTTTTTAGTGTTTTAGGGTTTTGGGGTTTTTGGGGTTAGGGTTTCTGGGTTTTAGGGTTTAGGGTTTGGAGTTTTAGAGTTTTAGATTTTTTAGGGTTTAAGCTTTAGGGTTTGAGACAGAAGGTGTAGCTTTAGAATTTCTACAATAGATGGATATTGGCACGTACATGTCAACTTACTGAGAGCATAATTTTGACTCGTGTAGATCCACGTAGCCCATAAGATATCAAATTGATGCTTATTCGAAGATCTACATGTGCCAAATTACTATTCAAGGTTTAGGGTTAATGGTTTAGGTTTTAGGGATTAGTGGTTTGGGGTTTAGGGATTCAGGGTTTGCGGTTTAGCATTTAGGGTTTATGGTTTAGGGTTTTTAGGGTTTAGGGTGTAAGGTTTAGGTTTTACGGTTAGGATATTAGGGTCTAGGGTTTTAGCGTTTAGTATTTTAAAGTTTAGGATTTATGGTTTTGGGTTTTTTAGTTTTTGGTTGAGGGTTTTAGGGTTTAGGGTTTTAGGGGTTTTAGGTTTTAGGATTTTAAGTTTTAGGGTTTTTAGTGTTTAGGGTTGAGAGTTGAGGGCTTAGTGATTTAAAGTTTAGGGTTTCAGTTTAACGATATGTGCACTAGCGTATACACAAATCATACATTACCCCGTAAGAATAGATCTTTCTTCTTTTAACTTAGGGTTTAGGGGTTTAGGATTTAAGGTTTTGAGTTTATGGTTTTAGGGTTTTGGGTTTAGGTTTAAGGTTTTAAGGTTTAGGGTTTATTGTTTTTTGTTTTAGGGTTTCAACCGTTAGTGATTGGTGTTTAGGGTTTTAGGGTTTATGGTTTTGGGTTTGGAGGTTTAGGGTTTAGAGTTTTAGAGTTTTAGCGTTTAGGATTTTAGGGTTTAGGTTTTTTAGGCTTTAGGGTTTAGGGTTTAGTGTGTTAGGTTTCAGGCTTTTGTTTTTAGGGTTTTAGGGTTTAAGGTTTAGGGTTTTGGGTTTAAGGCTTTGGGTGTGAGTTTTGGGTTTTGTGTTTGTAATTTTAAGGTTTAGGATTTAGACTTTAGTTTTTAGTGTTTTCAGTGTTTGTGGGTTTTAGGATTTAGGGTTTCAAGATTTTAGGATTGAAGATTTTTAGGTTTTTTAGGGTTTAGGGTTTCATGCGGACAGTGCAGCTTTAGAATTTCTAGAACAGATGGATCGTGGCACGTGCTGGTTAACTTCTAGAGTGCCTAAATTTTGATTCGGGTTGAACCATGTAGGCCGTAGGATATCAGATTGAAACTTATTTAAAGATCTACATGTGAGAACTTGTATTTAGGGTTTAGGGTTTATGGTTTATTTTTAAGGGTAGAACTGATTGAACCTGCTGTAAAGTGCACACTCAATGTGCTCAAAGCATGCGCTGAAGCAACGTGAGGCGAGTAGTTTATGTGTCGTCTGTTGCGTCTGTCTCAATGAATCCAAGATGGCCTAAGGGTCAAGTGATGGACGAGAGTTGTTGGTCGGATAAGGAATATTGTAGAACTACTCAGGTATTTTAATTACACCAATGATGTTTTCTTATAAGTTATAGTAATGCCTGCATGAGACAACATATTCATGAATTTTGGTTTTTATAAACTGAAAACCGCTCTACTGTGTACCAGAACTGGTACTGTCTTTATAAAACAGATGCTGAAAACGAGGCTTTAGAGTTTGGGAAAAGCACCGGGCTTGACGTTGTAACGGTCTGCCCTAGTCTGGTTTTGGGGCCAATTTTGCAAACGACATCAATTAATGCTAGTAGCTTGGTTCTCATTAAGCTTCTTAAAGGTGGGGAAGGTCGTCATATTCCCTGTTAATGAAGCTAGAATTTCCATGCTATGAAATGGTGTAATATTCTTATCAGAATACTAAGAAATTGTGAAACTTTCCATTTGCAGGAGGGTATGAGAAATTGGAAAATAAGCTTCGGCAAATAGTAGATGTACGTGATGTAGCAGCAGCACTACTTCTGGTATACGAGAAAACTGAAGCTAAAGGTAGATACATATGTACCGCTCATGCTATAAAGGCTAGGGATCTCGTGGATATACTGAGACACAAGTACCCCAACTTTGATTATCCTAACAAAAACAGCCAAATTAAGGGTGAGGGTGTTTTGTTTTTAGAATATGATTATTTAAGTCAATGATTATCAAGTTAATTTAGAGACTGTATGGGTTCTAGAATGTTTTGTGGAAATGAAATCTGGTTTTTGAGTTATAAGTAATGCTGATACAATGAATGTTATATAGGGGAGGAGAAGAATGCGCATCTCAGTAAACGAGAGAAAGCATCAGAAAATCTCAAACTCTTCAAGGCTGACTTATTGGACTACGATTCTCTCCGGTTGGCCATTGTAGGATGTGATGCAGTTTTCCATGTTGCCAGTCCGGTTCCATCAACCACCGTGCCCAACCCAGAAGCAAGTTCATTTGAAATTGCAAACTTGTACTATGTATTTATTCATGGTGAGTCTATTGCCTCTCAAGGGGGTGGGGGTTTGTAATGGAGACCATGAAATTGAGAGAGAAAACTGAGAAGGGATGAATTTGTGTGAGTAATCGAGAGCCTTTCTTCAGTAAAACTCACTCCCGCTTCACTTAAAATTCATCCCGCTTATTTTTTTAACTTTAAACAAGAATTTTTTTATGAGGTTCATAAAGAGTCACGTTGTTTCAAGTTTTTTTTACAAGAGGAGACTATGAACCCTGTATTTAATTCTTATAGAATGTCATATTTGTTGTAGTATTGAAAAGACTAATGAGTCTGATTTTCAGTAAATAACTATTAAATAAAAATCATGATTCATTGCTATTATTTTATGAGTGCTCTTAATTTTGAGAGAGGTATGAGCTCATATTTAGAAACTTAATTGTTTTGATCTATTAACAATGAGACTCGATGAGTCAACATATTTTGTAGGTTAGATGATTGAGTTATTAGATAATGAGTACATAGATTCTCACTAGTAGAATCCATGGACACTTTTAATTAAGTGGCATAGTAACTCCTAGGTAATTCATTTATGTGGTCACAATAAATAAAGCATTTAGTATTTCTGGTGGAGAACTAGAGATTTGATAGTTTTACTTGAGGCATCAAGTATAAAAATTATCATAGTTGACTACTAGAATGAATTCAAAAACGAAGGATACCAAGATGTGTTTAAATATTAGGTCAATAGTAATTAACAAGATTATACACCGTACTATATTATGGAGGGATATTACATATTGAATAATAGGTCAATTATAAATAATAATTAATAAATTTGATTATGCGTTTAATCGGTAGAGTTTATTAATTGTGTAGTCAAATATATTTTTGTCCTTATGATCCCCTTACTATCCTCAGATTTGTGTAACACTGTGACGGGACTTGTTTAATAAATAAGTGACTCAACGTGAATACTCTATAGTCAATCAAGTGATCTAAAAAATATCTCGGTCTTTAATTTAATTTTAATTGAAAAAAGGAACACAAACGGTTGGGGATTCCAAACCGTTGGTGTTGCTTCACAGGGTTACAAACCCATTTGAAGAAATGCTTTATTTTTAAACCAATTTTTCGTAACTGTTTCTCTTTACTGTTTTTACATGAATTGAAAAAGAAGTTCTTAAGACAAGCGAGACAGAAACTCTTGAGTAGTCTCTGTTAATGGCCGAAATTTTTGTTTAGAAAAAAAATATGAGTTAGTGTTTTGGTCTGATTTTATTCGAGCGTTCACTCGCTCGTGATTTTAGTTAACGGTTCGAATAATAATAAAGAAAACTATGAAATTTCGATTTTCGATTTCACGCTTCAAAATATATTTTTCCTAATCCAAAATTAAATAGGTTGTTTATTAAATATTTCTAAGATCTTATATTTTTTCTGCGTCGATTTCCTTACCAACTTGATACTCCAATTTCCCCTTTTATCTTGTCTGCATAAGAATATATAGATATATTATAGGTTAAATGAAGAAATCATAACTATTCGAATCCATTCTTCGAGAAGCTTAAACTAGTGTGTAACAACAAATATTTGATAGTCAAATATTTTGTTACTTTCAACATTTGGATCTAAGGCTTGAAAGTTCGGACACACGAGAACTATGCCACCAAATCCAACCAGCACCAGGTCGTCAAGACTCCTGGTAAAACTCATTTCAATGCTCTCCTCCCTATTTGCTTTATGTACTTGCGTTTGATCTGATTCTGTAGCTGAATTTTATCTGTTTTCTTTTTTATTTGGGGATGATTTTTGGGATTGTTTAGGTAGGAAGCTAGTGTATCAGAGTACTAAGAAGGAGAGAAGAAAGCAAGCGGCCCAAAATACCCTGTCACCTGCAAGAGGATTCAATGGGTATGTACAAAGTACTGCTTTTTCATTTAAAAGAAAGAACAGAATGTTGCTTTATCCATAATTCAGCTGTGCTGAACACTGGAGTTAGGTTTATGGGTCATAAAATGGTTTTGGTGGGCAAGATTTTTCCTTTCGGATTGTCATTTCTTGTTTGTGTTAGGAAATCTAACTCTCACCCACTGCATTCCCGAAAAGAAAAATTAAAAAATTCATACATTTGAAAACGTATAATTGGATTCTTTGATGATTAAAGGGACTTGTTGAATCCAATTATTATTATCTCCAGAATGGAAGAGAATTCCATAGTGTACTCGAAGAATTTTCTTTCTGGTACTTTTATGCTATGTTTGAATCTTGATAAATAGAAAGGAAAGGAAAATGAGATTGTGGAAATAGATTCAATGTTATATCATGCATCTGATCCTGCAGTTCAAGCTTTGGTGGTTTTGAGATATTTCTCTCTAATTTTGGCGACCAGTTTGTCATGAGGAGGCAGTGTCTCCTTCATTAGAGGGTGGTTTTTCAGTGCATCTACCCAATTGAAGAAAACAGGATTTTCTCAGTGCGAACCAATGCGAAAACCTCATCGACAGCACGGTGATCACCAGCGTTCGTACCCACAATGATGTCGAGAAGTCCCAAGTTCTCGCCGTCGAACATTGGAAAATTTTCTGAAAAATCGTTCTTTATTCCTTCTTCAAATACCTTAAGCAATCCGCAGAAGTCCTCTATCGCCTTCTCTCTTTCCTGCCCTTCCGACTTCATCATTGCTAAGATAGCCAAAATACCTGAAATCAATGGTCATATTGAATTATTAGCTTTAATATTTGAGCAACTTTATACTTATTTTTTTGGCTGTTAATATGAAGATTAGAGAAGGAAACAATTGGAGATTGTGGTGAACTGGCCTTTTGATCATAAAACGAACTTTGGCCCGGAGATATGGATGGTTGGGGAGTAGTTTGGGAGCATGGTTCCAGTACTCGTCAATATATTCGAGGATGACGAGCGATTCAGCTACGGGTTTGCCATTGTGAACAAGCACAGGTACTTTCATGTGGACAGGGTTGGAGTGGAGGAGCAACTCACTCTTGTTTGTTAAATCCTCTTCTACAAACTCATAAGTTATGCCCTTGAGTTTAAGGGCTACTGCAACTCTATTGCAGAATGCACCAAACCATGTACCAAACAGAACAACTTCACTTTGCTTGCCTTCCATTCTTTTATCTTTATGGTTTTTTGTTTATGTCTGAAATATGTGACTTATGTACTGAGCTTTTTATAGATTTGTTTTAAGGCAGAAGTAATTTTATCAACCTTTTTGGAGTTAGGTGAGTCAATGCATGATTTAGTCGACATTCAATATTATTTTAGATACCAATAAAATGTTTGGAAAGAAATTTATGAATTAGAAAATGTGAATTGTTTAAAGGAGCACTTTGCATATCTAATTTAATATATTGAAAAATGTTGAATTGAATGGAAGATATTACTAATACACTAAAAAATATTAGAAGATTTGGAAAGAAGATTTACTTTCTTGGCTCACAAGAAATTTTTAAAATTTTAAATAATTATACCAAACTCAAAAGCCATAATTGCTCAATAACTATAACTATATAAATTAAAAAGAGATTTTTCGACCCGTAACAAACTTAAAACTCGAAACTTTGAAAGCCTTGTATTCAAATTACAGGTATAAATAATTCATAGGCTAGCTAGGCTAGGAATTTTCTTCGGAGTGTTGGACAAGCATTTCCTTCCATCAGAGAATTGTTATCTATGATATGACAATTCTAGTGTATGATCACCTTTATTTTTAAGTACTTAAAATACATTAATGTAGATATATACACATCCACATATAATTCAAACAAAGAAAGATAAATGACATATCAGCAGAAGAAAAGTTTTAGTATATCCTAAAGTATCGAGAGTTTAGTACTCCTTCATACAAATTTTTAATGTGTATAAAATTTATCGAACTCGTCATTCATCTTATCAATTAATTAAAATTAAAATAAAAAAATACAATTTAGCTTCAAAGGTACTCAAATTATTAGTTTAATTCCTATGTGTATAATTTTTCAATCAAATTCTTGGTCCATCTAAATGGTAACAATGAAATACTATTGTTAGCCAACATTTTTTATATTTTCCTCAAATAGTTGAATAATTATTGGAAAGATGATGACTACATGAACTTTAATTCTCTTTTATGTTCACCAAATTAAATTAATTGATGAATAAATTAAAAAATGAATTTATTTAATTAATTGATGAAATTATTGAATTTATCTAATCATTATTGATCAATACAGAAATTTAAATTATTCAATTTATTTCATTGATGAAATGAATAGTGAGTTGGATAATTTATACACGGGTTAAAAAATTATATGGAGGAGTGTTACGTTTTTCGATATTTCAGGGAGTACTAGAAGTTTTCATATGAACAAGCTGTAAATATTCACATAGAGAGAAGAAGAAAAGGAATTAAAATTGAAAATACAATTGAACATACTAACACGAGTAGAATTTTCACATACCAAACCCCAATTTTTCACTTGTTTGAATAAAATATTTTAAACTAATGGGCAGAACAAAAGGTTATATGTGTCTAAGGAGATCGGAGGCTTCTTTGGCATTTTGTTATAACGTTAATGGTGAAAGAAATTAGTAGTTTCAATAATACATTTAAGTTAGGCTATACCCCCATTAGCATTGTCATCATCTTCTATCTCATTCCACTACTATAAAATGGGTTTTAGATGACAACATGTTATTAGAATTAATGACATGTCTATTAAACCAGTCATGTAAAAAAAGACTCTAAAGTGTAAAAAAATTGATGTTTGGCTAACATAACAAATTTTACATTATCTATTCTCCTTTGGAATCTCAGCCTCTGGCGTCGGTTCTTGCACTCTCACGGTGAGTTTGTAGTTTTTATTTCAGATTTATTTAGTGTTATTTGTTGTCACTTAGTTTTATCGAGATTTAGGGTTTAGATTTTGAGTTAGGGTTTAGTTTTTCCTGATTTATTTAGAGTTTAGATGAAACTAAGGGTTTGCGTTCGATATTTTGAGCATGTTTTTCATTCGTGTTTTTTAGTTCAAGCTAGATTTTCTTGATCCCATACATACCTTTTCTATCTCTGGTAGTTTCGGATTTAATTTCTGTCGGGTGTTAGGTTCAATATTAAGGTTACTTTCTTCTATGACTTGATTGATTTGAAATTCTATAGAGATTATGGGTGCTGAAGGACATTCCAGTTAACCTATAATCGATGGTGAAGGAGGAGAAGAGGTGGTGGTCAATATTTAATGCTCCAGCAATTCAAAATTTACGGTCAGGACAAGCCTCGATTCCATTGTTGGGGCATTTAAAACCACACAATTTCGTGTTTTTGCTGCTTTATTTCTAATAGATTTTCATTTTTTATAGGTGATTGCACTTTCGATTTTTTTGTGTGAAAATTAAGAATTTTTAGAAAGACGATTTGGGTGGACATATATTTGAATTGGTTAGCAGCCTATATTGCTGTGATCGTAGGTTTTCTGGTGCACAATTGTTGATGATTCATTAATTAAGAATATAAATCATTTTCATCTCCTACATTTTTGGTTCTAGAGTTGGTGAGTTTTTGTGTTCTCTCCCCGTGAGTTTTGTGTTATTATTTTGGTAATTTATACGATTTTAGTTTGAAATTTTAAATATGCAGAAAGAATGAGTTTGTGTCCTACGATATTACTTGGTCAAGTTGGCATCTTTAGATCTTTCTACATATTTTGATGATGAGAGTTTGATCACCGAAATAAAGATCTCTTAATTTTTTGTATGAAATATATTCATTTTGTAAAATTCTATCTTTATGTTTCTAGGTGACTAATACCTTTTACCCTTGATGGTGTGTACCTTTTTACCCTTGATACTTTCCTCTCTGTTATGAATAGTTAAAGCTAATACTATTAACATAATGATGCAATAAGAGATCACTTGCTTCATATATAAAAATGTTCGCTTGCTCCAACGCAATGACTGAAGATCTATGGGCAGCTCTTGAGGAGGGATCTGGTGAACTTGTGAACAAACTTATGAATTCATGGACCAAGCAACAAAGATATCCTGTTGTCTCTGTCAAAATCAAAGATCAAAAATCAAAATTTGAGTAGGTTTCCATGTGTTTAATTCCTTCCATCTTTTTATTTTGTTAGTTTATCAAAATATTGGAATATCTTCCAAGTCCAATTCAGTGACAAAAGAAAAAGGGAAGAACTTTTCATATCCCTCATGCTTGCACAGCGTCAGCGTTTCATTTATACGAGTTTCATTTCATGATGAATGAGATCTTAAAGGTTTGTAACATATATACTGATAAATGGCAGTCACGATTCTTGTTGAGTGGTTCTTGCGGGGGTAGGCATTGGATTGTGCTAATAAAATTATGTTGTGGCTCATATGAGGTTCGCAATAATTTTTTATTGCAAACAAAGTCTGAATCTCAAGAAGTAAAGGAAGTTCTCGGTTCTATTGTCAAAGACAGTGATGAAAATAATTCAAGACTTTCTTAGATAAAACTTAATATGGATTAGACTGGTTTCTATAGGATAAAATATGATGAGGACCTTACATCTAGACTTAGATATGCAATAGAGAACAATATGTTGTCAGCAGCAGACGGATTTGGTAATTCTTTCTTTTCTTCTTTTTTCAATAACTTGCTTATCTTGTTGATAGCATATGAAAGTAGCTGATTTCATTTCACAAGCATTTTGGATTATTCATTTTCCCTTTTTATGGTTCCCTAGCAATCTTTGACCTCTTTGCTTACCCTGATGGGTGCTTACAGAGAGGAGTTTGAGTATACCGCTCTATCTAACTTAATTACTATAACTTTCTTCCTCCACACCTGGTTTTAGTGTACTTTGCTCATGCCTCTTGTCCTGATATGGTCCCTCTTTTCCACAGATAAGTTATAAAATATCAAGAATTACAGTCGATGCAGTTCCTGAGCTACTGGACTACATCAAGCAATTCTTCATAAGCTTATTCTAGTTTGTAGTAGAGTAAATTTGCTTCACCTATGACTGAATGAAGTCTTAAGTCTCTGCAAAAAATTTATGTTGGATGGTTGGATTCTACGCTAACCAGTGCCAAATAATAGTTCATGTTGCTAGTGCTTAACACATCTTTTCTTTACCAATAAAAAAATAGTACATGTTGCTACATATACTGAAAAATTGTCAACTCCCTATTTTGCACAAGAATTATTTGTAAACGTTCCTTCCACATAATGGATTGACTAATTGGATTCGTGTTGTTTTGGAGAAAAATAAACTTTTGCAAATTGAGAATCCAATATTGTGCTATAGGTTTCAGAAAACTCATGAATAACTACTTAGAGCCGATTCAGTACTCATAGATAAGGCAAATAACTCATGAAATTACTAGTGAGAGTTGATTTAGTACTCTTAGTTATAGTAAATATATCTTATATATTTCACCATAAATCACAAAAACTAAAGATTTGAGGTAGATGTTTCCTTGAGATGTAGGATTCAAGATCTTCCAAGGTGATACTGACAAAAAAAGTGTGTGCTTGTTCTATTAATATAGCAATGCTACATTGTTCTGTCTTTCTCCATCATTCATCTTGGAGAAACCAATTCTTGTTTTTTTCCCTTAAAAAGAGAAAATATAAGTCAACTAGATAGCTTTTGTAGTTGGAAGTTCAATCTTAGTTCATGAGCATTTAAAATCAGAATGCAAGATGGACTCTTGGAGGCATAAACCATGACAAATATTAACGTGTGCACTGAAGAAATTTATTTTAGTCTATGTAATGAGATTTTGATGAAATGGACATTTAAGTAATATTTAGATATTTTTTCTTTCACTGGCACATTGTTGGTGAATTCTATATTTTTACATTTTAATGGCTCTTAAGAGTTCATAATTTCTACTGTCGAAGGAAATTTATGCTGAAATTCTGATGAAGTAATGCAAGGATAAGTGTAGCTTTGTTGATGTCCTAGAACTGGAAGTAGAAGCTGCTGAGAATTTTCAAGAAATAGTAGAAAAGTGACAGAAAAAATATTGAAACATGTTGAAGGGTTGTCATGGGAAGGCAATGGCTTTCCAAGACAGTCTTTTTAAAGAGAGTTAGGGTACCTTTAATGATGGGGAATCCTCGTCATCTATTTAATTTTTCTGACACCTATAATGACGCGTACTTCTCGTCATCTAATTGCTTTATACGATACCCTATACTAACGGTTTTTATTTAAATGACTAAAGATGACAATCTGGTATATGAAAGTCAATCAACTGTCAATATAGAATTATAATGACGGTTTTTACCCGTCATATAAACCTTATTTTGTAGTAGTGTTCCCACCTAAATGGGCGTTAATTCTTTCATCTGCCACATCACAGAAATAGAATAGGAAGCCAATCAAACAGAAGCACACAACTTGATGACGTGGCAGTATGAGGAATTCAATCGTGATCATTGGATTCAACAGACGATCAAGATTGCATTATTTGGTGATATTGATAGCTAAATCTTTAGTGAATATTCTAATGATCCTATTTCAGTTAGAAATAGATAAGTTGTATAAGATTCTATGTAACTGATTGAAATGCTATAAGTAGAGGCCAGTGTAACTCCAAATTTAATTCAAAAATATCAGAGCAATCATAATTACATTTTGTTGATTCTCACTCTCTCATATTTACTTATTAGTTTTTATTGTTAGTAATTTTTCCTTTATAATTTGATGCTTCATTGAGAGTTGAGTATCAACTCGAGTTCGTAATATAAAATGTCTCGAATTAGATCACATGTCATATAGGAAATGGGAAACAAAGCCAATGCTACCAATAAAAGCTGCAACAGTGAGGCGTTACGCACCGCATGGCCTTTACAATGGGACATTGCAGAAAGAAGGGCCAAAGCAAGTCAAAGGACTATGGTAAGAGAACGGGAAAATGTGAACCCACAAGATGGAGACAATTTTATCCAGGTGCCATCCAAAACATTCATCATGAGGAAACAAAAGTCATGTCCCATGATAACAGGAGATGCTAAAAAGAAAGATGAGGAAAATGTAAAAGTTGGGCACCACCGGAGTAGTGGATCTAGAAACTCTGGCACAATCCCAATTATGCCCAGAAATTTTGGCGGCTCCTATACCTAAGAAGTTTGTTTCATCGAAGTTCAAATGTTATGAGGGGAAGACGGATCCCGTTGATCACCTGCGCTGTTTTAGAAAGTGATGGCACTCTATCATCACGAGGATGAGATGATGTGTAGAATGTTCCCAACAAGTTTAGAAGACAAGGCTCTAAAGTGGTATAATTCCCTCCCTCCTCGTCCAATTGATGATTTTGTTAGAGTGTCCTCTATGTTTCTAGAACAGTATTCCACCTATGAACGGGCATGGATAACTCTGAATATCTACTTACAATCGTAATAAGGAATGATGAATAATTGTGAGATAACACTCACCGTTTGAAGGATAAAATGACAAAGGTGGAAAACTGCGACGACCGGGTAGCGGGGCTGGAATTCAAACGAGGATTGGACCCAAGGTACAAGGAGACTTGCCATAGTACAAGGAGAAGCCTTTCAATATCACTAACTTTGGTATATTTTACTATATTGTGATGTCTTTCAATTTAAAAAACGTAGGGGCAACGTATCATAGATTGGTCAATAAGATCTTTGAAAGACATATCGGTAGAACAATAGAAGTATATGTGCATGATATGCTGGTTAAAGTAGAGCGGAGAATAGATCACATCTGTAATCTAAAGGAAGTGTTTCAAGCATTAAAGGAGAGTAACATGAAACTCAACTTAGAAAAATACACATTCAGAGTTACAGCGGGGAAGTTCTTGGGATACCTTGTAGACAACAGGGGTTGAAGTCAACCCCGATCAAGTTACGGTAATTCTGCAGATTAAGTCATCAAGAATTTCAAAGCTTAACGAGAAATTTAACCACATTGAACATATTCTTAGCAAGATCAACGAACAGATGCAGGCCTTTTTTCATGAAATTAAGTAAAAATTCTTAGCATCAGTAGGATGATGATTGTACAGAAGCACTCAAGACTTAAGCAATACCTAGCGTCCCCCCCCCCCCCCTGTTATCAAAGCCACTACCAAAGGAAAATATTTTCTTTATCTAGTGGACTCGTAAACGGCGGTTAGAGCAGCCTTGGTCAGGACTGATAACAGACAGTAAAAACCAGTTTATTTTGTTAGCAAAAGCCTTGTGGCCATGAAAACAAGATATAAAAAGATGGAAAAGCTAGTACTCACCTTTCTCGTTGCTGCCAGGAAACTAAGACATTATTTCCAGGCACATACAATCAATGTGGTAAAAGAATTCCCTATAAGGAGTCTTTTCCATTCTCTAAAAATGACTGGAAGGCTCGTCGAATGGGCAACTGAGCTTGGAAGATATGATTTCCACTACATTCCACGAACTGTTGTCAAGGCTCAAGTTTTGGCGAACTTCATTGTCGAGTTCACTAATGAGGACGGGCAACCTCACTCGATGATGGCAGAATCTGAAGAAGAGATTTGGACCCTATACGTTAAGGTGCTTCCAATCATTGGGGGCAGGAGCAAGTGGTTATGTAGGCCCCACAGGGTGAGACATTCGAACAAGCATTGTCTTTCAGCTTCAAGGCATCTAATAATGAAGAAAAGTATGAAGCATTCTAGCCGGGCTCCGTTAATGGTATAAATGTTAAAAAATTGTGATTTGATGTTGTTGCTAACCAAGTTTTAGGAAAATACAATGCCAAAGATACCAAAATGGCGAAATATCTACAACAAATAAAAGAAATGTTGAAATTATTTAAGAAATATGAGGTTATGCAAATACCGAGAACATAAAATTCATGAGCATATGCCGTCGCCAGCTTGGGATCTTTAGTACCACTCCCCTACAAAAGAAGTGTTTCCGTTAGGTACATCAACGAACCTTGCACTAAACAGCCTGTACAGATGGAAGTTGAGATAACAACTGAAACTCATATATAAGACTGGCAAGGATCTATCATATGTTATCTCTCCAATGGTCATCTCCCAAATGATAAGACGGAAGCTTAGAAGGTTCAACAACGAAGTGCGTGGTATACTCTGATAGACAGAAGATTGTATCGAAGGTTCTTTTATAGGACATATCTCAAATGCATCACGCCAACAAAAGCAGAATATGTGTTATCCGAGGTATATGAAGGTACATGTGGAAATCATGCAGGTGAAAGGATCCTTGGCAAGTAAGTTGTTGAATGAAGGATACTACTAGCCGAAAATGCACAAGGAAATGACAGCATTCGTCAAAGAAATGTGATAGGTGTCAATGACATGCCCCTGTTCCTAAAATGGCTCCAAAGGAGTTGAAAATGCTGATAAGCCCATGTCCATTTATGTAGTAGCAGATTGATATAGTGGGACCATTTATAATGGCTCCCGCACAAAAGAGATGCATGCTCGTTGTGACGGATTATCTCATTAAGTGGATCGAAGCAAAAGCCTTGGCCATAATACAAGGAGAAGAAGTAAAGCAGTTCCTATGGAAAAATATGGTATGCAGATAATGGATTCCCAAGACTCTGGTCTCTTACCACGACCTGTAGTTTACAGGAAACCAAGTCAAAACTTTTTGTGAAAGACTCTAAATAAATAATAGGCTCTCGACATCCTACTATCCTTATAGAAATGGACAGGCAGAAAGATCAAACAAAACGATACTTGACAACTTGAAGAAACGGCTAGAATCCACCAAGGGAAAATGAGTTGAAGAATTACCTTCAGTCCTTTGGGGCTATAGAATCACACCCTAGGAGCCTATGTGAGAAACACTTTTTGCCCTAGCTTATGGAATTAAGGTCATCATACCCATTAAAATAGGGTATCTAACCGTGAAGTCTAGCATCAGAGAAGCTTTAAATGCAGAGTTGATGGCAGAGAACCTCGATCTTTTAGAAGGAAAATGGAAAGCAGCGCTAATCAGGTTAGCGGCTTACAATCAGAAAAGAATAGTATACTTTCATAAAAGAGTAAGGAAACAAGAATATGAATAGGGAATCTCGTGGTCAAAAGAATATTTCAAGCGAATAAAGGAAAGTTGGGCTCAAACGGGGAAGGTCCATTCATCATCAAAGCAATTAGAGGAAACAGATATTATCATCTGATGACCAATGAAGGTAACCAATTACCCAAGCCGTGGAATGCTCTACATTTTCAAAAATATTATATATAACGCTTCACTCTTTTATACTGAAAATTACTTTATCACGTGATGTTTTCCGGTTAAGAGTTTCTCACGTAAAACTGGTGTAAACTTACTTTCCTCTCAAACCTAGAATAACCAAAGGGCCCCTTAGCTTTGTGAGAATCTTACATCCTTTGGAACAAATATCCAGTGCATATTAGTACTCAGAAGGAAACTAAAGGGCCCCTGAGCATTGTGTAAATCTTAAGTCCTTAGGAACGGATGTTCAGCGGATATCAATTCTCAAAAGAAAACTAAAGGGCCTCTATGCTTTGTGAATAGTTCAAGTCTATTGGAACGGGTATCCAACAAATATTAGTTCTCAGAAGGAAACCAAAACTTTCAAACATAAATATTCGGGAACATTCTTGGCAGACGAGACAAGTATTGCTTAAGTGATTCACACAACTAGCACAACCGAAAAAAGTAAAAAAATGCTTTTCAGAAATGACCAAATGGGCGATCTTATAAGTACTTGGGAAAAACGGAGCCGTGAAGAAAGCATCTTTATTTAATGCTCTAAAACAGATTCTAAAGTACTTTGTTGCTCAGAAAATCCTAAAGAGAAATTCAATGAAATTTTGTTATGAAATTTTAGAAGAAAATCGCAAGTTTGAGGCAACGGCTTTTAGACCAAATCTGTTTAGAAAGGGAGGTATTCTCAGTTACTAAAAATAAATTCTTCTCATTGATTGAGGGGGAAATTACAATGAAAAGAATAAAAATTACAAGGAAAAGAAAAAGTACAAGGAAAGCAATAAAAGAAAAGGAAATGACATTAAAATAAAGAGAACGTTATTCATCAATGCTAATGTGTTCTTGTTAGTCAGCAGGTGGGGCAACGACCAGGACGTCCGTTCCGCCTTCAGTGGGGAAGCAATGATCAGAATGTCTGTTGCAGCTTCAATAGGATGAATGATGGGGCTAGCAGGAGGAGTATTAGCTTCCCCAATAAGAGCCCACCTAGGGGAAGTCAAATGCATAACATCATGATAACCAAATTTGTAGACTTCAGCTTCCGCTAAGTCAAACTCAGCCTGGTAAAACTTAGCAGCTTCTTGCACATTCTATTTCAAGGAAAGTTCCTTCTCCATTGCAACGTTCTTCAGGTCCTCAACGAGCTTGAGAACTTTATCTCTGAGAGACTCAAGCTCTCCAGCTTGCCTCCCAGAAACTTAGCGTAACTCCATTTCTATCCTCCACAGCGCCTCAATCTCCACTTGCTTATCCTCAACCTCCATGTGCTTAGCCTTAAATTCTGCTTGAAGTTCCGCTATATGAGCCTTAGCATCTTCCCGATCCTGGTAATACACTCCCATAACAGTCTCAACTTAGGAAATGTACTCCATGAGCGCATTGTAGTGCAGAATGACCTACACGAAATAAGGGAAGTAAACGGAAAGTAACTTGGGAAATAAGTGAAGTACAAGGTGAAGGGAAGAAGAATTTATCTTCGCATGGTCATAGCTCATTGCACTCTGAACGGCTCCAATCTCAGCCCACTTAGAAATAGACGAATTGAGTTCATGGGTGATCATATGAATCAAGGTGTCGGATGTCAATGGATCCTCTAAGAAGCTGACGGATGAGGAGAGCTGTAGGGTCTCCATGAATTTGGGGATCCGTGGAGAGTCTTCTTTTGTTTCCCGCTCAATAACAAGCGAAGTCCTTCCAGCTAGAGATGAAGCAGGAGGAATTGTGGTAGCGGTGTCCGATAGGAAACTACCGGGGGAGGGGAGGGGAAGAAGAATGAGTAGACAATGGAATTACCTCTTGCAAAGCAGGAAGAGGAAAAGCAGATCTAGAAGATGAAGCATCCTCCATCCATTAATGGGTATTCCTCCCTTTGGATCCACTCGCCATGGTACAAAGCCTCCTCATTTGTTCGTAACGGTCAGTTAAAAGAGTCTCGCTATCGATTGAGTCCTTTGAGCCTCCTATGGAGCCTTCTGCAATAGTAGCTTCCTTGCGGGCTAGTAAAGAAACTAAGGTGAAGTGGGGAATGGATATCGTAGAGGGAATAGTTGCGGAGGGCTCAAAGACTACTCTCCTCAATAGAACTAAGAGTGAGTTCCAGTCTCGGATCGGGTAGTGGTAAGCGGCAGTAACTCTTGCAACGCACTCCTTGTTAAAAAAAGGCTTTTGCTTGCTCTGTTTATCTATAAATCAAATGAAAATAGAAGTTAGATGATGGAATGAAAAGTATAAACAAAAGGAAAGGGAGAATGAGGATTAGGCAAGGACGTTTACAGAAAGTTCCCGAAATACGAGGCGTAACCTCTTATAACACTACTACCAAATGGGGCTTAGATGACGCTGAACCCGTCATAAAAAACTTTTAATGACAGAGATGCAACTGTCATCTATCAGAATGTCATCTAAACTCATTTTACCAAAAATCGTCATTAAAAGGTGCCGCTAAAACACTTTTGATGACAGGGAATCCCCGTCATTAAAAGTGCCGCAAAAACACCTTTAATGATGCGGATTGCCCGTCATTATAGGTACCGTAAAAACACCTTTAATGATGGAGATTTCCCGTCATTATATGTGCCGTAAAAACACCTTTAATGACAGGTATTGCCCGTCATTATAGGTGGCACCTATAATGACGGGCAATACCTGTCATTAAATGGTCATTTTAAAAAAAAAAATGTCTTGGAAAGCCAAAAACCTGCCTTTCCTTGGTAGCCCTTCATTCCCTCAATATTGTCATCACTAATATGACAGTCATTCTTTCTAAGTCTTACCTGCAAACAGAGTATTTCAATGTACTTAAAGAACCACCAAACCACTAATATTACAAAGGCAAAAAATGTCGTCTATGACATCCCTTCATCTTCTCAATCTATGACATCCCTTCATCTCCTCATATTGTCACCAGACCACTAATATTATAGTTATTCTTTTCAAGTCTCACCAGACCACTAATATTATAGTTTTTGTAATAAGAAACCTTTACTACAGGTTTTAAAGACAATCTTATTATCCAGATGGGAAATCCTTGTAATAAGAAACATTTACTATAGGGAATAAAAAAGGAATCTAATTGGCCCATCTACAAGAAAGAACTGAAACTTACCATGTAGTATATTAAGTTCAGGATAAGATGATCTAATACATTCAAATCTACATCTTTATCAAATGCTGAGAAAGCAACCAACAAGATAAGCAGGAAAAGATGTTTTGATGACTTGCTAAACTTGGGGTATATATTTAGATTGTGAAGTCAAACGATAATCACCACAAATCATCTTGCCAAGAAACTAGTAAAGCAAATTAGCTTCATAAAGCCAACATGCAGGGAGAAAGCGGGGATGAATGAGGTATAAAAACTTTAGCAAATAGAATTTAGTAGAAGTGAAAAGGAAATTTAGCGTGCAAATAGGATTTACAACAATTTCCTTTAATCTCTTTCGCATTCTTTTACTTTTCCCTCCTACTTTTCTTTGTCTTTACTTTTCCCTCCCATTAGCATAAGGGTACTATGATACTATGTTGTCGAAGATGCACAAAGCAATACCTACCCGCCTTTATTGGTACACTACATATCAACTTTTGCAAATATGAGCATATAAAATAACTTTTTCTATACTAATACAAATAAAGACCTTTTCCCCTTGTTTTTTCCAAAATCACAGCCAATATCAATACCATTAGATTATACAATCAGTTAGTAAAGATTTCTCGTATGTCTTTTCTAATGCACTACACACTTCAGTTCAAAATATTGAAAGAGTTTCATCCAGTGGGAAACTTACAACTACATAATCTATAAACAAGAAGGCAGGGATCATACTGAATTGAACTATGGTCTACAACTTATTTTTCTAGCATGTTTATTTATGCATGTAATAGAGTGGGCAACTATTTGTACAAAGTAATAGTCAAAATAAGGGATCCAGTAATATATATGTTATTGGATTCTTAATACTAGCCATAGATGTAGAGTCCTTCCTCATAACTGCATCAGATTCTGCACATAGCAAATAATCAATGATGTTGTGTTCAGCACTAACAGATTTGGTTTGGTTACTTTTAATCGGTTTAGCACCTAAATTACATAACTAGCAAACTTTAGACTTTTAGGATTTTGCACAATTATTTTAAGTTTCTGGATAAGCTTATGTTGATTCTGAGTTATATAAATATAATTACCTCTTGCTAGAAAGAGTTAACTAACATTTCTAAGTATGAAATAAAATCATTACTTACATCTAAAAATGTTAGAACCCTGCACCACACCAAAACTGTGTAGATCTTTTAGACTTGAAAATGAATAGAAGGAAAGTCTGGAAACATAAAATTCACCACATAACGGCAAATTAAAGTGGTTCTTTAATTTGGGGAAGGGGGGATTCCAACTAGAATTTACTGAAACATACAAAAATACATACGATTACAAGATGTTAAGTAGGATTAGATTCCTCATTATGAATAGAGGAAGCTACTGTAAGCTTAAAAAGTACACTAAATGAGATGTAGGAAAAAGCATGTTTAAGAAGATATTTCTGTCATCGTACATATATAAGAGTCCAGTACCGGGGTATCTCAGTCGTCGAATCATATAACGTGATGTGAAGCTAAAACTACTTAACTAGCCCAATTTTTTGAGTCTTTCACCCTTTAAAAGTGTTATAGTCTCTTATTAATTATATATTATTGCTATAATTAATAAAATTCTTACACGTCATTTCATTAAAAAAACTGTCATCGAGAAGGAACAATATCTCTCGATGACATTTTTTCAAAACAATGCCAGTGGCATCTGCCCATCAACTCAAACACAACCAATTATATTCAAAATCATTTCAGACTTTTAAATGGTCTAATAAAAGATTTTGGAAACAACTTACAGCAAACACCATTGAATCTTCACTACCAAAATCCACATAATTGGTACTCATATCTCACAGATCTAAGGAAAACACCTGACTAATCATCAAACCAAAAGCCCTCCGAAAACCAAACTGTACTTTATATCTATCAAATAAATGTTAATGATAATGACAAAAAGAAAACCCCAACACCTAACAAAAATCATAAAACTAGTTGTTAGCTCTCAGTTTATGACTTTGACTACTCTTCTCCATTCTGCAACATTCCCTTATATTTCTCAGTCACTCTTTATAATTAACTATAAATAGAACTTTATACATAAATCATGATTCACTCAACCTCATAAATTTACCTCTCTATGTAGTAGAAGTTACACCACATTCAATGCTTCTTGTCTTTGTTCTTTCAAATACTCAATAAGTGTTTCAGCCTGAAAAGCAAGCGAACAAGTAAACTCAGTCATAAACTCATAAGATGAGAGGGTCATGCAATATATTTATCATCAAGCATATAGTTTATTAACAGTTAATGAGCTCCCTTACAATGACAATGAGAACCATATACAAATTACCTTGTGGCTTAGCTCGGATACTTCCAGCCTGAGAAATGGAAAGCAAATAGGGTTATCCCATCTTCCCTCACAAGAAACCCTCTATTTTTTTCATTGCCAGCACACAATTGTAGAAGTGTCAAGATCATAAACTCCATTAGTTGATCGATTGTCATTTGAGAGGTAAATTTATACAGATAATATGTACTTACATTCTCATCTCCTACTTACATTCTTCCCATGAAGATTGATACAGATCACATGTTCCAAACTACATTTGAATAACAAAAAAAAATTGGTGTTTCATTGCCACCATTAACCAAATTGGCAATAATTGATTATCTGAATATAGTAGATTTGAAGTCATAGAAACTAAATCATGTGTCCATTTAGAATACTACAAATTATCTGGGGTAAAATATCTGGTATACTCATTCTATGAGATCTCTACAGAAATGATTGGACTAGTCAAAGTATTTCAAATTCAAAATACAGCAGTAAATCAATATTTTTTGGGGGTTCATGCAAATTGATCAGCAATTAACATATATCAAAAGCATCAATCCATTCCCATCCTTTAGTATCTTATTTCCCTAATCCCCATTTACTTAAAGTATTTTACTTTTGGCTTAGATTCAAGGTAGGGGATTACACGTTATATTTCTTTCTCACATAGTTCACCCCCTTGAAAAAGATAACACTATGAATTATGGCCTACCAAAGATTAAACTCACCATCGTCAACTATTTTTTGCAAATGAATTATGGCCTTCAAGAGATTAAACTCACCATTGTCAAACATTTTTTCCAAATATCTATCATTTCTGCAAAAATCATTCTTTACAACTAAAATTCAAGAATTTTAAACAAGGTTACTCCTTAATCCAACATTTAATCTTTCAAGAACAACACAAAATATTCTAGGCATCACCGAAATATAACCAGTACCACAATATCAAGTTTAAACTTAAAACTTCACCTTCTTCTCCAAGCTCCTATAATGTTCAACAATGGAGGTTCCTCTGTATTTCCTCATGCATAAAAGAAAAAAGTGATTTCGTATCCGAAAGCCACATGCAACGAATGATTAACCATTAAAACTACAAAATAGTAAGGAACTAGCAAACTAAACACAAACAATCAAGGATCGGATATAAAATTTCACCATAATAGAGTGAGAGATTATGGTATTGAAGTCGGCATCACCATTTCACCTGCAGAATGAAAAGTTTGATTTTGCCAATAATTGATTCGACGTGTTATCCCATTTTATTCTGGAAAACAGATACTTAAATAGAAATCAAAATTAACTGAAATCAAACAAATATTGGAGTGAGGAGTCATTACGATTTCACCAGAATAACTTTCACGGAATAGATCATAGAATGTCCCGGCAAGAACTCTACAGAACGACGAGAGTGGGACAATAAATGAGATATGAACATAGATCTAACACAAGTTCAACTGATGGCTAAGTCTTGCATAAATTCATAAAGTCCCCACTAATAAGAACACAACATCAAGAGATTTGAGGAAAAAGGAAGAGAAAATAGAAAATGAGGGCTCACCATCCGAGCGAGATGTAAAGAGGACCTATGCATCTTAGACGTGGCTGAACACAGTGAGCCAACGACCCTTGCATGTCGCACGCCTAACTAACTCCAAACCCTAACCCATCAATCACGGCTTAAAGGATAAAAGAAGCTTCATCTTAGAGAAAATAAAGAGAGAGAGAGAGAGAGAGGGTGAGCTCGAGAGAGAGAGAGAGAGAGAGAGAGAGCTCGGGTGGAGTAAATAAAATGAATGGGGTTGGGTTAGGATTTGGGGTATAAAAAATGGCATAGTTGTAATTAAATAAAACTTCATGAACAGTTATGTATCTATTACAGTGTCTCTCTTAATATCATATAACTTAAGTGCATCTTTTTATGACAGAGCAAATAAAACCTGTCATGATATCTTAATCTATTATGACAGGTATGTCATCTTAGCTAAAAATATGTTTTTCCCTCTTCAACGCCTATTTTCTGATGACAGGTTTAAAGAAACTGTCATCGTAAATAAGATCAGCTGTCATCACAGCCCAAATTGTAGTAGTGTAAACTCACTAAATTCGATAGGGTTTCTGACTCTAAGAATAGAGGGGGAGAAAGTTGACTTAGCAATTTTTAAAAGCAAAGAAGAGAAGAAGATAGAGAAGAAGTGAAGGAGAAAAGACTTACGAAGAAGAAGAAGATATAGTGACGAGACGAAGAGGGCCACCGACGATTATAAAGGCACGGACATGAAAAGAAATTAAAACGGAACACGAATGGATCTATCTCACGGACATGAACCAAGAAGTTAAAACGGCTTCAGAAAAGGCATAATGAATGACTGAAAATGTGTCAAATATGCATAATGTTCTATTAGATGTGAAATGATGCCCATCAGTCCACTCATTTTGAGATGCGTGAAGCGCACGAAGAAGGTGAAATGTCATAAAACGGAGGTGAACAGTCAGAAAATCACTTCGAGAAGCGTGAATGGATGATAATATAACCTCGATAACGGGAAAATGAAAAGAAATTAATTGGAATTCGGGTCCCTTAGGCCTCGCTTATAGAAAGTCTATAAAAACCTACGACGTCAAAGTCAGTAGAAATGGACATGTAATGAGACATGACAGTTGCACAGAAGTTGAAGAGACAAGAATAAGAATTGATGAAAGAGCGTGTCTTACAAGTTCTGAGAAAAGGCAAACTTTTAAAGAGTAATGATGGCATTGGATAAAGTAATGTCATTTCAGTATAATATTGTATATTAGCTCTTCATTTAAGCCAAATACAATAAGAGCAAATGAACGGACGTAAATTCCTCCATTTAAGTCAGTCAAACGAAAGCACACGACTTGATGATGTGGCAGTATGTGGAAGTTAATCGTGATCATTGGATTCAACAAACGATCAAGATTGCATCATTTATTAATGTTGATAGCTAAATCTTTAGAGAATATTTTAATGATCCTATTTTTCAGTTTAAAATAAATAAGTTGTATCAGATTTTATATAACTTATTGAGATCCTCTATAGAGATAGTGTAACTTCAAATTCAATTCAATAAAAACATAGCAATCATGCTTATATTTTGTTGATTCTCTCTCCCATATTCATTTATTATTTTTTATTTTGAGAAATTTTTCCTCTACACCACCAACATATTATTAAAATAAATAAAAAGGAGACAAAATATTAATACAAAAAAATCAAATCAACAAAAATTAAAAGAATGGTCGCTATAAATATCATAATCAGGAGAATAATAAAAATTTGGAGTTATTCACAACCAAATAAAGGTAACTATAGTTGGACTATTAGTTATCAATAGATGGACTATTAGTTATCTACAACTCGGTTAAGGTAAAGGTTTCTTTAATATATAATATTGGTCATATATTTTGACACCTTTTTGAATAACTAAATTATAAATATATAAACTTTGACTTGAAAATTATGTAATATAAAATTGCTCGGAAACATAAGATTAAAACTAACCTCTCCGATTAAAAAATAAAATCGGCAGTGCCCTAGGAAACATACAATTTTACAACTTGTCTAAATTTTCCACCACTAAGTCAAACATGTTGAGTGGTGAAGGTGTCTCATCAACTGATTAAGAGCACACCTCTCATTCAGTAGATTATTGATCTGATCAGATCCCATTTTCCTAAAAAAACAAAAACAAAACAAAGAAAAAAGAAAAGAAAAACACTAAACCTACCAATTAAAATCTAGCTAGAAAATTAATTATTTAGGTAGGGTAGAATGAAAATAATGACTTCACCCTATGTCAATCACTTGATCACAAATATGAGTAATTCTCATCAGAGCATGAGGAAGGATCCCAAAGAAAATTAGATCTCCATCCATCCTCCACATTCAATGGCAAATTAAACGGATTCCCAAAGGATCCAATCACCCCCTCTTGATCATCCCCATTGTTCATCACATTCACATTTGGGTACTGCCCTTCCATCTCATTTGGTATAGCTTGTGGACAATGCTCTTGTAAACCAAACTTTATTTTCTCACTAGGCTTACCGCCAAAATCTCCCACCACAGAAGATGACATGTTTAGCAAAATAGAAGAGACATCAATCGAATACTTCTCGAGTTCCGACGGTTCCAACGGTGAAAACATGTAGCTTGTGGTAATGGTTTCACTTGAAAATGGTTGGTGAGAGCATGTGTGGTTTGCCATTTGATTGAAGGCTTTGTATGAGATATAATCAAAAGGGTTGGTGCTAGAAGTGGTGGATGGTTGTTGTATTTCACACAAGTCAGATGAGAATGCGATTTGGGAAGTGGGTTTTGTGCTAAACATCTGTTGGTAGTTTTGGGCATTTTTGGATAGTAAATTAGATGTGCTTGTTTCAGATAAGGGAGGGACAATAGAGTGAGAGCCTGTTCTTTGAGCTTGTGAACTAGTCTTCTTGAATATCCTACATATTGCCCATAAATCCTGCAACCAAACAAAATAAGAAAACTTGTATCGCAAATGTTCGTAAGATGTGTCGCTTACTTCAAATGCTATTCCTCAAACAAAATGAGTTGACGGAACTTTATCCAAATCAATATTTGCATAAAACTAAGAGGTGGGAACCTAAATAATGATGTTGAATGTTATGGTATCAACTAAAATTATATGTATATATAGTTAAGAGTATATATGATATACTTGATAAGAATCTCTATCTATAAGTATATCAATATTTAGTTTTAAAAAAGATGAATCAAACTTTATTATATCAAACGGCGTTACTTAATAATAATTACAAAAATTATTTTTTTCGGAAAGAAATATTTTTTTTTGTAGTGGGGTAGGGGTAGTGAGAAGTTTACATTGGGAGGAAAACTTTTCTCCATGAAGAATCTCTTGGGTGGAGTAGTAGTTGAGGAGTCAGTGAGAGAAGGTAAACGAAACTCATGCATCATCCAATCAGTTTTGACACCCTTCGCAGCTTTGCCTTTATAGAAAACAAGAGATTTCTTCAACCCAATGCACTTTGTTGATCCTTCAGATGAGTAAATAGGGCGATCTGTTCCTGTTGCTTTCCAAAACCCAGCTCCTGTCACTCTGTTTGGACGTGCACTGTTCCTGTATTTTCTATCCCTTGGACAGTAAAAGTACCACTCTTTCTCTCCAGTAATCGCTAACTCTGTATCCAAGTAATAGTTCAAAGAACAAATCAAGATATGAGTAATATATGATCATAAACTAAAAGAGATTTGAATCTCTACAACCTTACATCTGATGTTTCCAGAATTTTTTTTTGCGAGTACAAACCTAACAAAAAAATTGCGTATACCACATGACATCTGAAGCTTTTGAATTATTTCTTGAGTATGAAAACCAAAAAAAAAAAACTAAACTAAGAGATTCCAAATTTCAATCTCTATCACCTTACGTCTAAGCCGAATAATAATCCAAAAAACAAAGGCATGGTACGAGTCGCCTTATCCTGAATTTCTATATATTTTGTATTTGATGTGAAAATTAAAATGATTGGAAGTTGTTATGAAGAAATAATTAAAATAAGAGAAAAGGAGAAAATATATCTTACTAGGGAGATCCCATGGATCATATTTGTAGATATCAAGTTGCCTAATAAGTTCAATAGAGAAAGATCTTTGTTGAATCTTTCTTTTAAGGTAAAATCCAACAAGCTCTTCATCTGTTGGATGAAACCTAAAGCCAGGCAACACCACTTCCTCTAATTTATCAACTTCATTTATCTCTTCCATACCCTTTTCCTCTTTTTCCTTTTTGTTTTCTTCAAATATCAAACAAAACCCAATTTTGATTTGAAATTTCAAAGCTAGTTGTTTAAAGGAAAGATGGGAAGAAGTGAAGAAAACCCTATCAGTGATAAAAGAGAGAAATAAGAGTTGAGAGTTTGAAGGTTTACTACTTGGTTTTGAAGGCAATGTATGGTTCCTAATAAGGGGTTTCTCCTCCGAAGGATAAGCCGCTTTTTTGGGTAAGTTTTAATTGGTTGTGTTTTGCGAGGATCTCTAAGTTGGTTTTCTATGAAAGAAGCCAATATAACATAGTTCTTTGTATATAACAGTTTCCAAGAAAACCCTAACTTCATAAGATGGACTTTTAACTTACAAAGCCAGGATGGTTTTATTTTGTAACATTTAGTATCTCTTGAAATATCAAATCTCTAGTTTTTATACTTTATGTGCAAGTTAAAAGATTCTGGTATATTTATCTTTGACACCTAAGTTTTAAGGATTAGAATAGGCTGAGATTTTCATATTGGAGTTTGGTTGAGCCTTTGGTTGTTTGCCGTAAGTTCAATTGTGCAGTTCTACCTATATTTAGTATGTTGTGTAGTTAGTTGTCGTGTGTTGTACTGAAATGTTGTCTCACGTCTTCTAGCTTTTCTCCTTCTACATGCTAGTTAAAAAAACTCTAATACCATTATATCTGAGTTTTAAGGAGTAGAATAGATTAGGTTTTTCCAATTCTGTTGTACAAGCGAATTGGATTGACACAAATTATCAATTACACTATTTATCTATTGTACGTGTAGCTATAGGTTTGAATAACCCGACTCGGATCTCTTTATACGTATTTGATAGTTAGACACATTTATTTATATTTGATTTTTCATCTATGTCTCATTTTGTTTTCCTTTTAGATTTGAAGATTCTCAAAATCAGCTTTGAAATCTTTTAGACTATCAAAGGTCTTTGATGTGTTGTTCATGTCGATGAGTCAGCTCAGATGGTAGAAGATTGATTGAACTAGCTGAGAATTTATCTTCTAGAGAGCTCTACGGTTCTGTTGGTTTATTTTGACTCGATTAATTATATCGTTACTGGTTAATTATATCGTTACTGATGTTACGATTCATATATATCTAGATTTATCTCTGCAGTCAATTTTTTAATGAATTTTCTTCACTAAACAGAATCAATTGCAGAATCCAGCTTGGATGATAATGATAGTGAATAAGATGGTTCTATTATTATATATATTTAATTAAAAATTCTATAGGAGTGAATCACCAAATCAGCAATTTATGGGGATGATGAATAAGTATTAAATTTCTAAAATTCATATTAATTCATGGAGGTTTAGCTCTATCCACCACAGATGAAGACAAAGCAAACTTCACGAAAATAAATATATAAAAAAATAGTCAAATGTTTGAAATAATTAAAAGGAAAACGTGGACCTGAACCAAATTTCAAGAAACACAGTTGTTTAAGATTAATTTTAGTTTCTCAGAATCCGAAAATCCCGTTTCTATTCCATTCCCCACAGCTTCTATTCCACTGACAATGTCAGATTATATTTTGGGGTTTAATATATAATTAGATGCTAATAAAGGGACCTGTGATTAAGTCCACACTTAGTTGGCAAAATGGACCACTTGCCCTTTATTGTAACATAGTTTTGAATTTGACCCATTTTTTAGAATCCCACCTATCTTTCAGAGATGAGAAAATTACTATTTACTAATTAACCACTTTTACTTTACTCTCTAGATTTGCTGAGACCTCTGTTTTGGAGAAGAAAGTTTGACGATTTTTATTTTTTATTCTAAATTATTTAAAAAATTTGTATTATTGGAAGACCAATTTCTCATAAAAACTTAGCTGACTTATTTTATTTGTCTAGACATGACACATTTTCTTTCCTCTAAACACAAAGAAGTACAGTGATTCAGTCTCTCAATAAAACTAATTTGATTTTGTTCTTGGTTTTCAGGATAGCTAAGTTATCTGCATGGCAGGAACCAGCTCTATGTCATGCGGTGAAGAGGGTCAAGTCGGTCTAAGAGCATGTTTACATGTTACATTTAGATTACAAATTCTTAAAATTAAAATTTATATTTCAAGTTCAGATTTGTGAAGGACCCCACGTTTGATTAGATTATAAATCATTTGACTAGGGTTTTAAATCCAACTAAAAAGATCAGATTTGTAGTCTTGAATTTGGATAATTATGGATTTGAAAGGAAACAATAAATTTATCCATGCTAAAGATAAAAAACTTGACGGATATTATTTAATTGAAAAAAATTATAATAAACTTATCAAACTTAATATAATTCAATTATCTAATCCAATATAACCGAATCCATCGTAAACATGATAGCCTAAATCTTAAATTTAAATTCTTAATCTAAATCCTCACTTTAAATCCTAAATCCAATTAAAAAAATAGGAAAAGATAATTATCAATTACAGATTGGATATTCTCTACCAAATGCTTCGGCTACGCCGAATGGCATGTGAACAATGTTTATGAAAGTCAAGCAATAGAATTTCTGGAAACATCCTCGTGTGCTAAATATTATATTATTTTCCCAAATGACCTCTATCACAGAGTGATGGGGGAAAATAAAAGGAAGTGCTTTGAACATATAACATATTTTACGTTTCAACTCAAAATCCTCTGAGTTCGTGAGCTTTGGAATTATGGGATTCCTCAATTTCTTGCTCTTTGCTAATTTTATTTGAGTTTGAGTTTGAATTTTCTCACACTAACTCTTATGCACATAAAAAACCCCAACTTTCGTACGGTTAGGCTAACAATGTCTAACTATTTGAAATTTGAAAACTCACTGAGTCAAATCCCAAACTCGGGATTCGATTCCAAAATCAGTGAAATTCGAACTTTTGGGTTTTAACCCAGGTCTTGCTTCTGAAGCGTGAAACCATAGAGGGCAAAATATTTAGTCAAAGTCTTCAAGCCCAAGCATCTATACCTCTTTCTTCGTGAGCATTAAACCCCTTTGCCTTTCGACTCTAAAAATCATTATGAGCTGAGAGACTATCATGTTGTCAAGAGATTTGGTATGTACTTAGCGCTTACCTGCACTTACCCAGCACAAAACAGAAGGAAAAATGGTGGAAAAGAACATATCGATTTACGGTTTATAGGCACTAACTGTCAGCAACAGTTTAGTACAACAATTTGAACTGTCGAAGCACAAATCGACTGTTCTCATGCATTTTCGATAAATCACAAACATAACCAGCTCTACTACTAGTATTTGGTGGAACTAAGCTGCTCAGTTTGTCTCCAAGTCTCATTCCGATAAGTCCAGCAATCTTTACAATTTTGATTTGATGCTCAACCAATCGTTCTATGTGGGTGAGCTTCTACAGAAAATTAAAGTGAAAGAAAGAATATATGGTGGGTGAATCTTCAACGAACGTACCGATGCAGAAGAGAACTAGGCAAGAACTCAGTACCATGAACATAAGAGAACTTCCAACTTCTATCAAGTTGTCTGCAGCAATTCCTTGATATCATAACCTTGGAGCTATTATACACAACACCCCCATGAGGAAAATTAGCATTTGACACAACCATTAAACGTTTTATTAGAAGCTAAGAGATAAATGTGCCGAAGGAAATATTGGCCTTAAAAGAAGACATTTTTTTACCAGAAGGAATGTTAGAAGCAATATTACTCCTGAGTTCCAGAAAGCATGTATTGTGATGGGGGTCAAAAGGTTATGAGTTTGAGCATAAGACAATCCCAAGGCAGTCCCTACATAAATCACAAATACATATCCATTAGGCAAAATTATAGATACAATGGAGTGAGATAATTTAATAGAACTAGATATTATCATCCATTGTTTTGCAGCTGAGATAAATTATAGGTGAAAAATAAAATTATGTGAACCATTACCTAACACAAACAGCTGGGGAAATTCCCCAGGGGTGAGATGTGCAAGAGCGAATACAGCAGCAGATATCAAGACAGCAACTGGTGTAGGAACCCTGCAAAAATATAAGCAAGTAGCATTTAGATTTGCTTGACTACAAACTAAAAGGCTGAAGCATTATGATTTTCTCGATGGAATTAAAAAAACTTAGACTGGTCTATACCTCTAAATTTCAAAACAAATTAAACAATATTGCTTCACTAGATTTGCTTGACTACAAACAAAAGGCTGAAGTAAGCTTCTAAGTTTTCCCATCTTAGACTTTTGTGAAATTTCAACCATTTTTTGTTGGAAGTATTTCTAGTGACGGAATAAACGGTAAAGCTACAAGGATCAGGTTTTTACCCCCCCAAAAAAAACCAAAAGAATGAAGTAATGCTAGTCATAGCATTCCGAAGGGAAAATTGAAATATATACCATTTAGTAAGAGATACCATGAAAAATCCTCTGAAAATAGTCTCCTCAAGAAGCGGTGCAAGGACACCAGTGATGCCAAGCAAGCAAACAGTACTACAATGGAATCCCAGAAAAAGGTTGCTTTTAATTTACACAGAACAATTTAAAGTAAGAGACGCATATAAAAAAATTAGGCAATGTTATGGTCAGATCATGTACATAAGTAATGCCTTCATCGTATACCTGATGTTAGAAGATCCTATCAGTGGAAGCAAGCGAACTAGAGCATCAGTCTGAAACGACGTAGCAGAATATTAGAAGGACCTCTTTAACTACATTGAGCCAAAGTGTCTAGATTTAGAAACTACAATCTTAATCAAATATGGCGACCAATTCGCTTCCCCTCCACACACCATCATTCCTAATATAGTGAACATGATCCAATTAATACCTAGTACGGAAGATTTGTTCAACTTCCAACCCCATGTACCTAATAGAAACTCATAGTAACCTTGCTTGTTGAACCGAATTGGTTCTAATCTATGGACACTCTGTGGGATGGCCACGTAGCTCAATTACTGGCTTGGAAAAAGGGCCTATGGAACCATGCACTATCCAGCTTAAAATGACAATGAAGAACATACGAGGCTCGCAGTCAATATCTAACCTCTCTTTGTGGACTCCCACCACTGAAGAAGGACATTGCAACTCCAGTTGCTGCTATGGCACCTAGGGCACCGACGAGACCAATACCTGCCCATAATAGCCAGCCTTGCTGCAGGCTCAGGGGATCCCTTAAATCTGAAACGTATTACTGAATCTTCAAGAAATGGAATACCTATGCTAACATTTGTTACCATGCAGACATAACAACACAAAAATCACTGTTTCATTTTTTAAACAAAGATGGAGGTATTTTCAGCCTATTGATCGTGAATGAAGCATAGTTAAATGATAACTATTTTCAAATAACTTTGTACCATAGCGATAGACGTCATCAGGAAGTGGCTGGAATCTGTTGGCGACACTGTATAAAATCACAAGCACTGCTGTAGTTGTAATGCTGCCAAAGCAATAAGTAAATGTAAAGACATATTTTGGCATCTCAAAAGTATTTGGTCAACCACTGATGTTAACATTAGGAGATTCGTCAACAGTATCAGATCAAATTGCAGCTCTATGGAAATTTTAGGATTAAATGCAGTGGAACATACTAGAAAAATGATCTTTGACGAAAAAATCACAATTAAATAGAAGGAGCCTTATGCATACCCTTGATCCAAAAAAAGTATCTCTGCCTTCTCATCCAGACTCAGTTCTTCAAGCCGAATCCCAAGATAAGGAATGGCAGCCGATTCCACCAATCCTGTCAAAACAAAACTGCCTGGAAAACAATAAATTTCATTCTAACGCTTATACAAATAGTTCTATCTAACAATGTCATACGATATTGACGCATATGGAGTCACCTCAATCCACAAGCAAGAGAAGTCAATGAGACAGTTTGCCATCCCCATGGGACCTCCCACCTCTTCAAAATTGGCCACTCCTGCCCGCTCCCCTGAAACGAGCTTAGACATTGGCTATTAAGCTTATTTGGCAGTGTTTTTAGTAATTGAGTTGAGGTGATCAATTTCTGTTGTATATAATTTGAGTTGAAGTGTTGTTCTTTTAATATTGTTTGGAAGTGAAGAAAAAAATCGCATTCACACAACCAGAACTACACTTCAATTCTACTACTTAATCTGGTCTGCTATCTCAGTTTTCTAGGCAACCCAGCAGAATTTCAAGTACGCCGAAAATATTGAATAACTAATTGAGAAAACAACAACAATCCAGTTATAGACCATACCTTCGGTGGAAAGTCACCTTTGGAATCCTCTTCAGCATTGAAGAAGCAAACGGAACGTAGCTGTTTCCTAGAAATGAGAATCGGATAGCGCGGTGAGAATCGCTGGGCCAAGTTCCGATGACCTTTAAGAAACGGAGAACCCGTTTGTTTCAACGAGGATTTTGATAAAGATAACGACGGTGAGTCGAAGAGACAGTAGACCGAAGATTGAGTTGTAAAGGCTGTCGTTGAATTCATTGTGGAAAATATCATACTGATTTGAGATTGTTGAGTTGAGGTGAGACTCATTGAGGGAAGGAGATAAGGGTGCTGGCTGAGCTAACCGTAAAAAAAAAGGTTGCTGGCCGATCTCTGCAGTAGCAAGATCAGTTAGCTGCTATGGGCTTCAACACTGGGCTTAGCCCACGTGGATGAGTTGCCTCTTTTTAGAGAAATAATCAATTTTTGAAAAATAAAGAACAAAATGACAAAAAAATTATATTTGCAATGATGACTAGTTTTTTCTATCCGTAATTTTTTTATAAAACTGAAAAAAAAATTATGTACAAGTGTACTATGGTAGATAAAAATATGTTATCGTACATATTTATATAGCATAGTATATTTAAATATGTCATCAATATACTGTAATATATTTTTATATACAATTTTTGGTATACTATGTTATATTTATATAACATAGTATATTTTAATATACCCTTAGTATACGTAGTATATTTTTATATACCATTTGTTATAATCATACATTATGAAAAAAATCACCAGTATCAACATCTTCTCACACTCAAACTTGTCTCTGCATTCTCTTATTCACCTCTCTCTCTAGAATCCCAGAAATCAAATCACAAAATCAAAAAAAAAAAATCAAACAACAAATTGATGAGAAATCCACAAAATCAAGAAATCAAATATAAAAAATACACCAAACCAGAAAAGTAGACCATGAGACCTAAAAAAAGACCACGAAGGGAAAGAGCGCAGAAGGGAGAAAACAAATGGAGAAGAAGAAAGAAGAAAGTGGCAAAGAAGAAAGAAGCAGAGAAAATAAAGGGAGAAAAGAGAAGTGAAATTCGATCATTTATGCAAATAAGAAACTTTTGGGTCATTCTCTAAAAGAATAAAAAAAATTGGCCCATAAACCTATTTTTCCCAAAAAATCAGAAATTATAGCAATTAACAACTATTTGTAGAAACATACGTGTGTTTCGTATTATAAGTCTAATTTCTTTATTAGTTCTCTAACTATATAGAAAAAACTTATGAATATTCATTTCATCTCTTCGCTATAAGAAAAGAGATAATGTACTAATTTTTAATATTCACAAATTAAATTTTATGTTGGACATTTAATTAAATAACGTACCAATCACACTCTCCGATTAAATAATAGTAGACCATCATTACAAAACGATGTGTCTTGCACATTATAGGAGGTAAACTTAGTTATTTAGAAGTGACTCACTAGAAATTTTAGAATATAAAAATTTTAGATATTGTATATATTAAAATTTTAGTTATCCACATTAGTGCACATAGAGTAAGATATGTTAAATTAAAAATTATACTATATAACATTGATTTTTGAATACTAAATAAAATGATTTTATTTATCAATTTGTCACTGTCTTAAGAAATAATTATAATATTATTAGATTGTTAAAAAATATACTAGTGGTTTTCTCTAATATAGATATATATAGATAAAGATAGATATCAATTTGAGACCTAGTTAGATAAATGTCATGGTTTTTTTGGTTTTTTTTTTTGCAATCATCTCAATTTCCTTTAGTAGTTTTGTAGCCCTTTTTAAGATGTTTTTTTTGCGGCTACTTTCAGCCATTTCACTCAGGGTTATCATGTTATTCTTTTTCTTGCATTTTCGTAGTTTATATTATATGTAGTTATGATTGTGGTGTGGGTGCTTATATGTTATGTTTGAATTCTATTTTTTCACTTTCTTCTCCATAAACCAGCTTTCTATTTTGTTAATTATTCGCCTAAGAGATCCATTTTCCTAAACGCAAGCACGAAGCAAATTAGTAAATAGAGAATGATGTCGTCCTATCTACCTTTCTCTCCGATCACTTCAGGCACCACATAAGACGGCGTGCCGCACGTCGTATACAACAAGCGATCCTACTTCAAATGGTCTGATAACGTTAGTGAGGCTAGAATTTCTATGTTGAGATTTTTATGTTCATCGAGCAAAAGATCTTCACCTTGAGGTCGTGGTGCTAGACTACATTGCTACGGCAGAAATTGACGTCGTAAATCATTTGCTGAAAATAAATTATGACAATTGACTGAATCGCCCTTTGGCTATTTTAGCCAAGAGCTCGTCCGTGTCTGACGAGCTCCATGGCAAAATATATTTTGGATTTGCTCGGCATAATCTCAGGGTGTTCATCTTCATAACCGCAGCCTGCCTCTTGCTCTAAATAGTTTTAGATTTTAGAGATTCCTGCAATAAATAAATATTCAGTTAGGTGAGAGCAATGTAGTTTTCTTTATGATTTGAGTTACTAGAGATTTAGTTTTTTGGATGTTGATTAATTTGTTTATTTTTATGAGTAATAGTATAATTTTGTGGCATTGAATATTAAATATGCAAGTTCTGTTTTAAAAACTCAAAATAATAAAATTTGTATATTGTCATATGCAACAATATAGTCTAGAATCAATAATACCTAAATATTTTCTTTCAATTTCAAACATATATTATTTTTCACTACTTTTTAAATATTTTATGCAGCATTATTAGTTTTTCTTTTATAAAATATAATTAGTTTTTTTGTTGTTAAAGGGTAAATTTATAATCAATAAAACTCAATATTCACAGTTATCAGAAGCATATCCCGGAAGAAAAACAAGAGACTCTAAGATTACAAAATTGGAAACCTAGCAAGCTAAAGAGCTAAAAATCTGAATCAATCTGAAAGTTCCTAATTTTAGCCAAGAAGGCGATCCTCTCTCTAATCATATTTTTTTGCATTTTCTTAAACAAGATAGATGAATCCATCAGCTCATCTAAATTTAAGGACACTCTTATGTTTCTCTCTATCAAAGACAATAGATAAAAATAGTAAAAATCAGTTTAGTACATAAAGATCTAACAGATTTGGCATTAGCAACATTAAGAATCCAGTTTTGTAGAGACTGCCAAGATGAAACAGTAGTGGCTCATAGTCCATTCCTGGACAAGAAGCAAAACAGCAACTTCCTAGAGGCTTCACAACCAAAAAATAAATGATCAACAGTTTCAGTATCATCAGTGTATAACACACAACCCACACCTACATTCGAGTCCTAGGGATTAACGTGATCATTAATAGACAGTTTATTCATAAGGGCAAGCCAAGAGATAAAAGAATATTTGGGGATAAAACTTGGGAACCAAACCAGTTTGTACCAACTCACCTCGAACTGTGAAAATCTCAAAGTATCGTAGGTAGATCTGATGGAGAAAGACCCCAACTTATCAACTAACCAAATCCAAGAATCTGGTATGTTCAAATCAAGAGTCAAGTATGTAAAGATCAAAACCCTAGTGATTCAAAGCCTGCCTAAGATTCTGGTTGGTAACTCTTCAACTCCTTTATTTAATAATGAGTGAGAGAAGAGTCGATAAGCTCAAACCAGTCCTAAAGACCATCTCATTACCCCTTTTGTTGTATAGAGGTGTCAGGGGTTACAAAACAGAATGCCCATAACTAATTCTAATCTTGCACAAATACCCAACCTTCTCTCTTAAGTTGATGATCATCCTCCAGGACCAAGAAATGTCAGCTGGCATCCTCACATACTAAAAATAGAATGGCGTTTCAGCAAGTTGTGTTGGCACCAAGTTATCCAAAGGGACTCATTAACACTAGTGGCCAGCCTCTAAAATTTTTTAGAAACAACTGCCAAAGTTCCACACAATACTTTCTCTGATGTCCAAACCTACTTCCTCATAAGGGGTGTAAATCATACTTCAAGCTACTTTGTAGCCCTTGTTCTAATTAGTATGACCAGTCCAAAGAAAATTCCTAAGAGCACCATTTATCTTCTTCATAACCAACTTAGGGAGAATAAGAAGACTACTCCAATAACCTTGAATAGCAAGGAGAATATATTTAATCAACTGAAACCTCCATGCATAGGTAAGATGCTTAGTTTCCCAAGCCTTAGCCCTCTTGATGATTATGTCAACAAGCATGTCACAGTGCACTTTAGAAAGTTTAATAGAAATCAAATGGGTACCAAGGTACTTAACATGTAAAATTCCCAGCTTAAAGCCTGTGTGATTGAGTATGAGTTGTTGGATTGGCTCTTCCCCCCTTGAAAAGAAGACATGGCTCTTGTTTTCATTAAGTTACAAGCCTGGAATATTATTGAACATATCCAGACCCACTTTGGTGCATCTCATAAAGTCTATATCACCTTTTGTAGAAAATTAGCAAGTCATCAGCAAAGTAAAGATTAATAATTTTATTCTTCTTGCATCTTAGTGGTACTGAAATCTAAGAAGATGAGCACACTGACTGAGGATGCCTGACAGAGCTTCCACCGCCATAATAAAGAGGTTAGGAAATAAAAGATCTCCTTGCCTCAAACATCTGCCTCCATTGTAAAAAGCCACGAGAAACAACATTAATGTAGATATAGTAGGTAAGGATAGTAACACACTCCATCACCCACCCGATGACCTTGAAAACACAAAGCTTAAAGCACCTTGCTGAGGAAAAACCAGCTAAGATTATCATAAGCCTTAAGAAGATCCATTTTCAAAGTACATCTGGGAGAGTTAGTGTTCCTATGATAACCTCTCAAAATTTCCTAGAAAGAAGAATGTTAATTTAAATATGACTTCCTGGCACAAAAGCTGTCTAATTCACTTATCAAACTAGGCAGGATTGTTCTCAATCTATTGGCTTAATGCATTTATAGATAAGGTTGCAACAAGCTATAGACCTGTACTCAATAATCTTAGTATGGTTTGGAGTTTTAGGCACCAAAGTAATAAGAGTAATATTGAAACTCTTCAGAAGTTCACCATTATAGAAAAATTCCTTGATAGCTGCACAAATGTCCCTTCCAACAATATGCCAGATTTTTTTTGTAGAAACTAAATGAGAAGCCATCAAGTCTAGGTGCCTTCTTGTCATTGAAAGAGAAAAATGCATCCCTATTTTTCTCATTAGTAAGATCATGCACCAAAGCTTCATGATCAGACTTATGCATCTTGTTTTTTAAAATCCCTTATAAGAAGCTCCAATTAATATCAAGAACATGGGTCTAAGAGCCAAGTAGATCTTTCTAAAAGTACACAATATGGTTCTAGATAACATCAGAGTCCTCCAAGAGGTTCTCAACATCATCAGTAAGCTGAATAATCTAAGATCTTTTTCTCTGACTTTTAATAGCCTCAAAGAAGAAAGCATTGTTACTGTCCCTAAGGTTTAACCATGAAATTTGAGACTTTTTCATATAGAAACTCTCTTCATCAAGTTTCCAGTCTAAATACTGTTTAGCATCCTCTTTGGCATGTTTCTAATTATCTAGCAACAAAGGATTGTCATCTAAGTTTTGATTTGTAGTGTGAAGACAGTTTCTAGCCTAAAAAACCCTCTTAGAAATATCATTGCAACAAGACTTATTGAAAATGTTCAAAGCCTACTTAACATAAAGGGGCTTCCTTACAACTCTAGACATTGATCTGCCAAACACTAGTATGTTCCAAGCCCTCTCAACCACTTCCATAAAACCATGATTTTATGGCTAAAACTGGAAGAATTTGAAAGGAGAAGCTTTCCTAGGGCAAGAAGGAAGTATTTTAATGATTCCAGGACTGGGGGTCAAACAACCCTGGATCAGCAAACAAAGTAGTAGACTTGTCAAAACAAGAAAGCCAAGAAGTATTCATCATCAATCTTAGATCTGATGCTTCCACTACCCAATTGATGATTCCACCAAGTCAAAAGTGCCCATTGTAATTCAGATCAGAAACTTCCAACCTAGTAACACAATAGACAAAGTCTTTCATCCCAAAAGTTATGACCCTCAATATTCTCATCAGGGTGGAGGATCTCATTGAAATCACCCAGCACAATCCAAGGGATATTTATAGGCTTAGAATTAATCAGCGTAGCCCACAACAACCTTCTATTAATAACATCATTAGCAGCATAAACAATATAATAGAAAAACTTAGTAGAATTACGAATGTTCTTGACTTTACAATGCAATAACTGAGCTGAACAATAGAGAATAGAAACATCAAAACCAGTGGTATTATAAGCCAACCAGATTTTACCAGAACTATCATCAGCATAATTGTATTAACAGGCCTAGAATTACTCTAGTGCCCACTAAACCACATAACATTATATTGAACCCCCCTGCAACTCTTCTAACTTCTGAATGTTTGTGAGGTCTATTAAAACCTCTGACATTCCAAGAAGCAATATTAAACATTAAGCTTACAAACTTCACACTTTAAGCTTTAAGCTTGGCTGCTTTTTGCCAATTCCTTTGCTTTTTCCTTGAGCTCACTGGGCTACTACTAGAGCTAGGAGAATATGCTATGGTATTAGGTCTAACAGCTTTTTATGACTCAATCCTCCTAAATTCAGCATCTTTTTTACTTGATTGGATAGGTAGTGAAAGCTCAAGATGAGTTAGGAGGTCTTCCTTAACATCTTCTTGACCTGGTTGGATAGGTGACAATTCCTCCTCACTTAGAGGCTTAGGTATATCAATAATAGAGTTTGAATTTTCAACCTCTTTCCCTTTCTTAACCACTGGAACCCATTCATGTTTCTGCAACTTCTTCTCTGGTTGGTGAGTATTCTAGGTTTTAGGTCTATCTAACTTCAAAGTACAGTCATGGCCAAAGACCCTACAATCCTTGCACCTCCTTAGAATACCAAGGTATTCCACTTCTATTCTAGTTTCATTAACTCGCACCTCTGCAAGGTCAAGATCAATAACTTCTGGGAGTTCAGATTCAATGTCAATCTCAATACAAACTCGGGAAAAGGTGATCTTAGAGCCTCTTGTTGTCATTGCATCAGTGAATAAAGGAGTTTCTATAATGCTACTCAAGCCACTATGGGTTCATAAGATAGGAGGGATATTCCAAATCTTCACCCAAACATGTATCTTGTTCAGTTCTTCATTGGTTAATTTCACAGCAGCACTCCAAGGGTTAATAATGATAGGCTAGGGTTTTGAATATTGGATTTTCACCAATAATCTCTTCCACATTTTTTTGGTCTAAGGGTAAAGAAGGGAACTCCTCCTCCTCGATAATGTTTCCTTCAAAAGCTGAGGCATCGTGGGTCTTGCTAGTTTTTAATCGAAGCTTAAAGAGGAAACCTCTGGAACCATTTTTTCTTTCCTTTTATTTGTTATCATCGAAGTAATAACCTCTTGCTGGACCATCGTACAAACATGAGCTTTCACCTTAAGGGGTCTACCATGGCCCCATCTAGGTCCTACAACCTGAAAACCAACATCATCTCCCATTAGAGTAGTCGTTGTGTCTTTAGGGCAGCCTCCACTAAAATAGTCATTTTAAGTATCTTGCTAATAGAAAGCCAGTTCCTAAGCCTTACGGTGGCCTACCTTGAGTGCATATCGTGGAGAGGAATACTCATGTGATAACTTCTCATTAGTTCTGGGTCAGGAAGATACTGTCAACTATCTTCATGTTTGGTACAAATGTATTTTGGTTGGGGCTTACTAGTTGAGGAAGAAAGGTTTTATTCTATCTGCTAGCATCTTGGTGATATATTTGGTGGTGAGGTTGCAGCAAGATACATGCCTAAAATTTATAATTCTAGTAGGGTTTGGTACCTTGGGCACCAAGGATATGATTATGGTGTTCTTTTTTTTCAACATTTCCCCTGTTGGAAGAATACCAAAACTACTTTTTTCATGAGAGCCTATTGTGTCCGAGGCTTTTTTTAAGAACCCTGCAGTAAAACCATGTGGCCCTACTGCTTTGTTTGTCATTGAAAAAGAACATGGTCCTTCTGACACCTTCTCGAGTGAATTCATGTCTTAAGACTGGATGTTGATCATGAGTGAGTCATTTAGATAAGATTTTATACATTATGTTCTAGTTTAATGAGGGCAAAGGGTGTTGGGTTCGAAGTAGCTGCTAATAGTAAAGTAGAACTTGGTTTTTTTATACTGCCATGGTCCTCAAGCATGGCCTCATTATTTTCAACTAGTTGGAGAATCCTAGCTTTAGTATTTCTTCATTACTTTGAAGAAATATGGTGTGCTCATATTCCCTAGACTCATCCATTGAATCCTAGCCTTTTGCTTGAAATAAATTTCCTCAGCACATTTGAGTTCTGTGACTTTTTGAAAGCATCATTAGTTGTTTGTTGTAGCAAGGAGTTATGGGGGGGGTCCTTTGCCAATCTTTGCAAGGTTTGGTCAAAGTGGGCTTTGGCACATGTTTCGTGAGAGATATGACCCCAATTCGCTTGATTAAAGCATTTCAGGGCATGTTTTCTAGCAGACAATTTCTTGGAGAGTTTGTACATTTATGTCCCAAAAGGTAAGGGACTTTCATGCTTATAATTATGGGACAAACTTATAATTATGTGACAAACTTACTTCGATTTTGTTTTTTTGTCTTGTTATGAGTTCGGCTGCAGCTGATTTGTACTGATGGTGTTTGTGTTAGTTTTGGATGTCATAGTATATAACTATTTATGAGAAACATTATAAGGGAAACATGCGTGGATTCTACTCAAATCAAAACAGAGCATGTTTAGCCTAAAATCATGACAAATATTCGGTCATCAATTCCATTCTTGTAATTGATTCTATTCTTATATTATCTAGCTGTCTATTGTAACTGTAGCACAATTCTAGCATTACTGTATATGTATTTCCTAAATTAGTTTCTCTCATTCTTGTATATAACAACATAGAATCTCTATCAATAAAGGTGTGGGAATATATTCATTGAAACCTCTGCAGTGCATATCTTCTATAAACATAATATTTATTTACTGATAACATATGCATGGATGTTCGTGTTTATTCTATATTTCTTGGTTTTTATTTTTTCTAAATTTTCATGCATGAAATATATATTATATGTGCATACACTATGTATAAATAAGATCTATAAATTGTTATTAAATTTCTTGCTACATATATTTGCAAGAATGACAATGTGGAGGATACTACATCTTACATGATAACGACTCAAACGTGATGGGTTGATGAAGAGTTGTGGGAGAGGAGATGATACACACAACATTTAATTTTGTGTTTTGTAGGTTTCAAATAACGATTTTATTATATGTATTAAATTCCTTATGTTTAATGTAATTTTGAGGCATACTCGTGTGGATCTATGTGTGACACATGTAATATTTGGTTAAAATTTCAATTTTGTTAGTTGTCTATCTTTACTATTTTAGCATCCAATTTTCTGAGCTAATTAGTAGTCTACTACATAGCAAAGTTCATTATCTACCTTTATTGAGTGGATTATTAATATTCGACTGAGTAAGGTTAACAAGAAAGAAATTTATTTACTTACAACGGACATATAGATGTTCATGTGTATTATATATTTCGTGATTTTTATTTTTTCATCTTTTCAAATTGTTTTCCGGTTAAGCTTTGGACTTTGGTTGTAGTTGTTTATATTGTTGATGTTGACTTTTGTTATGGAATATATATTAGGTCACTACTAGAAATTTGATGTTTAACGACGATAGGTAAAAAACATAGACGATGGTGTTTGTTAGTAGTGTCGTAATTGTATTATTAATTACTTACCATCACAAATTGTTTGGCATTACACGACGGTTAAAATTTATAACGCCGTGACAAGTTATCTTATATATTGTATGAGAGTAGTTTTACAAAATGTTGTAAGAGAAAATAATCTTCTTGCGATGGTTTTTTAAAAGTGTCGCAATAGATACCGTCATAATAATTGTTTGTTACAACGGTTAAATTTAAAAAATTGGGTTATTTGAAAAATTATACATTTTTCAATTTGGCTAAGGAATTTTATACCCCTTTTTAAAAATAAAATTTTTTATACTCATGTCCCACCAACCTCATATCACCACTTGCAATCTCTCTATTCCCTCATCATTTATTTTTCTTTCTCAATGTACATGTCAAATCAATTTAATAATATTTTTTTCTTTATTTTTCAACGAATCTTTTTCTTCTACTTGAAGGGTTTAAATAGTCTTTTATAACTACTTGAACCATTTAAGTAATTTTTTTATAGCTACTTGAACCCTTCAAGTAATTATTTTTTATTTGATCAGTCAGCAACTCAAATACTAGTGACTACATGAAGGTATCAAGTAATTTTTTATGACTACTTGAACCCTTCAAGTAACTTTTTATGACTATTTGAGCATTTTTTTACGTCCAAAAAATAAGAAAAAATGTATGTTGAGTACTTGACGGGTTCAAGTAACTTTTTATGACTACTTGAACTCTTCAAGTACTTATTTATTTTCGTCAGTGAGCAATCCAAATATTAGGTGACTACTTGAAGGGTTCATGTAGTTGTTTATGACTACTTGAACTCTTCAAGTACTTAACGTTCATTTTCTCTTATTTTTTAGACACAAAAAGGCTCAAGTAGTCATAAAAAGCTAGTTGATTCAAGTAGTCATAAAATTGTACTTGAACCCTTCAAGTAGTTAGCTGATGTTTGCTTTGCTGACTGACAAAACAAAAAATAACTACTTGAAGGGTTCAATTAGTCATAAACAACTACTTGAACCCTTCAAGTAGTCACCTAATGTTTGAATTGCTGACTGACGAAAAAAATAATTACTTGAAGGGTTCAAGTAGTCATAAAAGCTACTTAAACCATTCAAGTACTCAACATTCATTTTTTCTTATTTATTTAAACATAAAAAATGCTCAAGTTGTCATAAAAAGCTACTTGAATGATTCAAATAGTCATAAAAAATTACTTGATACATTCATGTAGTCACTAATATTTGGATTGTTGTCTGATCAAACAAAAAATAGTTACTTGAAGGGTTCAAGCAGTCATAAGCAACTACTTGAACCTTTCAAGTAGTCACCTGGTGTATGAGTAATTGACTGATAAAAAAATATTACTTGAACTCTTTAAGTAGTCATTTGATGTATGAGTGTTGACTGACAAATTAATAATAATTACTGGAAGGGTTCAATTAGTCATAAAAAATTATTTGAACACTTTAGGTAGAAGAAAAAGTTTCGTTGAAAAATAAAAAAAAAAGAATAAAAAATTATTAAATTGATTTAACAATTACATTGAGAAAAGAAAAAAAAGATGAGAGAAAGGAGAAATTGCAAGTATGTAAAGTTGGCCGGACAAAGATATAAAATCTTTATTTTAAAAATAGTATAAAATGAAAAATATATGTTTATCCAGAAAACAATCCCAAAAATTAAATTGGGCTTTGTATCATTTTCTCTCTTCAACTTTACCCTCGTCTCTTTGTCCATTCTAACATAGAGAGAAGTCCCGCGAAGAAGAGAGAAGGCGAGTGCCCCAGCCTTGTCGCCACCGTCACCGCCTCATTTTCACCACAGTTTCCTCGTCGCCAGAGCTTCGTCTAGCATGCCAATTGCCATAAAGGCTGCTCCTGAGCAATATGTGTTTGATCCATTTATTATTGGGAAAGGTTATATTACATTACGTAGGGAAGTATGAGCTGGTTTTATATAAATGAATTTATATTGATGCTCACAAGGATATTGTATACATGTTGAACCCAATCATCCATGGCACTTTTAACAATTATTTTTCATCTATTTTATAGCCTTCTTGTCAACCGGAGAGTGCTGAATGTGGGTACTATGTTTTGATGAGAGAAATCATAACAGATCAATATCGCTCATTGCTCATGGTATGCATATTTTTTTATGGAATCTTGTTTTTTTGCCATCCGTAGTGTCGCAACGTGCATGCTACGTGGAACAGTGATTGAAAAATATTATTTTAAAAAAAAATTCAGAGTCGCCACCAATCATTTTAGAACGTGATTGATCACTCAATTTTAAAAATAATTTTTTTTTGTCTATGAAAACTTAAAGTTAGTTCGAGAGTCATTTGTGTGTGAAGAAGACATTAGTATCCTACAACACTCATTATTAAGATGATTAACAAATTCAATCAAATAGTATCTAAATTATAGTTTAAAACAAGGTTAAAGAAATTTATTTTTGAATGTCATATTTGGTATGTTTCGTATCATAAAATGAAACAAAATAAATGACTTTTATTGAGTGGTACGAAAACCATTGAAAAAATAATTCATTTTTTTATTATTATTATTTTCTTGAAAATTAAAACATTATTAGAGTTATTCTTGGTATCCCTAAAATAATTCATCATCTCAGTAGTTCGAGAAATTTGATATTCCAAAAAACTAAATAATAAAATTAACAAATTTAGATCTAATTGTTAAGCTTTTAATCAATACGTTACAAAATACTAACTCTAATGATAAGAGAATAAGACAAGAATTACATTATAAGTATGACAACATGACAATGATACATAAATAAATAAGAAATAAAAAGAACAACAATTATAAAGAAAAAATGGGTGAAAAGAAAAGTTAAAAGATAAAAATATGTGACAAATCTGAAGGTGATGTGTAAAGTAAAAAAATGTAGAATGTAAAAGAAGATGAATGAAAAAGTGTGAATTGAAATAAATTTGGGATTCAGCATGTGTTAGTAAAAGAAAAGAAAAGAAATCAAAATGAAATTAAAGGAAAAAGGAGAAATAAATATTGAATTTTTTATGTTTAAATAAAATAATCATTGAAAAATGTTTAATTTCATAAGATAATATATATATAAGTGTATAATTGTCATAAATATATTATTTTAACTACATAGTCTACTAGTTACCATTATTTTTTTTTCTTCAATCATTTCTATTTGAAAAGCAAAGAAAAATTGTGGACGATAACCAGTTAAACGGAGCGTCACATAAAAAACGATGATAAAACCTCAAAATAAAAATATTTTTTTGAAAGGTATAAATAGAGCATTTTTTTATTTTTGACGACATAATCTACTTGTTATCATTATTTTTTTCTTCAATCATTACTGATCAAATAACAAAAGAAGGATTATGTACGGTAACTAGTTCAACTGAGCATAAAAAATGACAAAAATATCGAAGAAGATCAACTACTGAGAATATTAAAAATATTAAAATTTTAATATTTACATAATCTTTATTCATATAGATGTTTAACTATCTATATAGTATTTTATGCATTTTTTATGAATGAGAAATTATCATAGAAGATTTTTTTTGCATGCAATATACACTTTCAACCCATTAAAAGATTGATTCACATTGAATTAATTTACACTCTCAAATGCTTTATCTTCAAACTCATTGATTGAATTGATAACAAATATATCTCACTATCAAGTTTGAAGTAAATCATCAATGCATTGAAATAAAACTCATGATTAAGAGTAAAATGTAAAGAAGAAATGAACAGACACTTAAACTTTATTTATGGAAAAAGAAAATTACATGAGTTTAAATGAGAAATGATGAAAAACAATGAACAATAAATCGTGTTAGCTAAGATGCAAGAAATTTAAACTAGATTGAAAAATGAGAGAAAATGAATAGATGAATAGAAATATAAATTCTCATCCTCTCTCTCTTAGAAAATCTCTCATATTTCTCACACTCTCTAAAAAGATCATTTTCATTCTCACTTCAAAAACCCTCAATTCAAGTGAAAGACGCACTCCCTATTTATAGGAAATTAGGGTTTGCCTTTTTACTTTTAGTTTTTATGCTTCTTTTTTTATTTTTTTTAGTTTTTGAACTATTTTTTAAATCATACACATACTCTTAAACTAGTATATGAGTAAAAAAATTATATTTTTAAAATATTGAACCGGATAAAATACGATATCCATACGTAGTAGTCTTTTAAACAAGTATAATGATACTATGAGAGAACTTCATTGTTGGTTATTTTTACAGCGTGGTTACATATACTGTAGAAGAAATCGACTGGATATGTGTTGAGTGGGCGGAGTTTGTTGGTAATTATATGTAGATATAGGTAGTTTATTGTGTTGGTTGTAGCCTAGTTTAGGCTTGGGGTGACCAGATTTTGACACAAAATTTGTTAAGCAGGAGCTTTGGTTTCTCTTTTTTTTTTTGTTGGAATTGATGGTGTTCTATTATTTGCTTCTAATTTGAATGAATTTGGGAAGCTAGGATTTTAAAGGTCTCAGTGTTGAAGTGCAAGAGTAAAAAGAATGAGAGAAGATAAATAAAAATGTAAATTCTCATCTTCTCTCTCTTAAAAAATCTCTCATATTTCTCACTCTCTTTAAAAAGATCACTTTCATTCTCTCCTTTCAAAAAATCTCCCTTCAAGTGAATGAGTCACTCCATATTTATAGATAAAATTAGAGTTTACCTTTTTACTTTTAGTCTCCATGCTCTTTTTTTATTTTTTTAGTCTTTGAACTCTTTTTTTCTTATTTTTAGTTCTTGAGCTATTTTTCAAATTATACACATAGTCTTAGACTAATACATGAACAAAAAAATATATTTTTAAAGTATTAGACTAGACAAAATACGGTATCTACACGTAGTAGTCATTTAAAGAAGTATAATGATATTATCAAGAGAACTTCATTGTTGGTTATTTTTGCAGTAAGGTTACATATACTACAGAAGAAATCGACGAGATATGTGTTGAGTGGGCGAAGTTTGTTGGTAATTATATGTAGATACAGGTAGTTTATTGTGTTGGTCGTTGCCTAGTTTAGGCTTGGGTTAACCAGATTTTAATACTGAATTTGTTAAGCAGGAGCTTTGTTTTCTTCTTTTGTTGGAATTAATGATGTTCTTTTATTTGCTTCTAATTTGAATGAATTTGTGAAGCTAGGATTTTAAAGGTCTCAGTATTGAAGTGCAAGAGCAAGTTATCCAAAAGCAGGAGATTGAAGCATTATAGGTCTTTTTTTTAGCTCACTCTCTTCACCATTGTAAATGTGGTACAATAATTCATAATATTTATTTGATCGGTAAAAAGTTTGTGATCATGTTATTTCACATATCACAAACTTTTGTTAGGAGGCATGAACTTACAATTCGTATAGGATAAAACTTGATTGATAATTGTATTTGAGGGTCCGGGCTCACCAGTTTTTGACAAACTTGAAGTTGAGCTTGCTAAGGCTGTCATGTCATACCTGTTACCTGCATCATGGATTTCTTTTTCTCCCCCCCC
>QANY01003934.1:1685865-1724107 GCA_003255025.1 Datisca glomerata
TTTTCCCCCCCCCCCCCCCTATTTTCTTCTGATTTATCAGCTGAATATTGCCTTATGGCTTCTTATATTTTATTTATAGTACATAAATCATGAGAGTTTAATGTTCGGTATATGTTTTTATTAATTTGATATTTTCAGAGCAATTGTAATTAGATTGAGGTGAATTTTTAGGGTGGAATTTAAAAAATTAATAGCAGTACTTACGACGCTAGATATAAAAACCGAAGTAAAAAAGGTAATCTAACACGACGGTAAATAAACATAACGTCCTAATAAGGACAATGAATCGCAACGGCAAAAATTAACTTGTACGACAGCGGTTATCAAAAGCATCGTAATAATCACACAAAAAAACACGACGCTCATACCATTATACACGAAATAGGGAATAAAGTTACTAACGGCGTTAATTTCTTTTACGATGGTGGTACATAAAACCATCATAACAACGGTCATTCATTTCTCACGACGTCATTTATAACCGATGTCATCAATTATTTTAAGTTTTATGACGGCATACAAAAATAACACAACGTTTATCTCCATAAGCGTCGTGGTAGGATTAACATGTTACAACGTTTATGAAAAAATCCTCGTTGTAAAGATGATGTTTTACGACATTTTTTCCTACAGTCGTGTAATGTAAAAAATATTACACGATACTCACATAACATGACGGGTATTTACCATCATAAAAAGGTATTTTTGTAGTAGTGCGTACACACATTATATACATAAATCCAATACACTGACTGCTATTTAAAATTTTACTCTATGTATTTGCAAGTAAGACTTTAAATGGAGGACTATAGCATCGTGCATGATAACAATTTTGATCGGATTCATTGATGAAGAGTTGTGGGAGAATAACATAGAATTTGATTTTGTATTTGTAGGTTTTAAACTATGTTTTCACTGGGAAACCGTATTGCCTTTTCATTTAGTTGCAAGGAATTGTTGTGATAATTGCTCAAAGATGCTACCTAATCAACAACAACGAGAGTTTATTGAATCATCTCGCTCACAAGGGGAGGAAATGGAAGAATTGAGAACTCTAATCTAGGTGTTCAATCTATCACAGAAAGAACTGACTGTATTTCGGGTAAGTGAAGATTTGAAGCAACAGGAGGTAGGTGTCAGGATAAACAACCCCAACACAACTCAATCATTCCTTTAACTCAAATCCTTTAAGAGGAACCTCTCTGAATGATCTTTAAGCAAGAATTGAACCACGACTAATTGAACACAAAGCTAATAATAAAGAAATAAGAGAGAACACAAAGAACTTAGACTGGTTCAGCAAAGAGTGCCTACATCCAGTGTTGAGCTTGTAACCAAAAGCTCCAAATCCTTCAGTATCAAGAATACAGTACAGATTACAAAGACAGAGCAATTTTGCGGCAACTAAAACACATACACACTTCTCTTCATCCTTTACAAATGATGAAGACGAAGACCCCTTATTTTCAGACACGTTACAGAGTTTGCTATTCCATGAAGAACTCTTCAAGATTACTTATCAAAACTAACAGAATCACTCTAAACGTAAATGAACAAACTCTTCATGTTGTTATAAGGGTGGTTAAGCATGTTGAATCACCAATGTACAAGTGGCTAAGTCGTTTTAGTTACTTTGATTGTATTTAACTAAAATGACACTGTTCGACTTAAACCATTAAATTGACTTATATCCTTCGTCTTCCTTCTCAAGCTACAGGGAACGGCACCTTACAAATCTCCACATTGATCCATGTAACTCGAGATAAATGACATAGTGAAAAACTTGGTACTCAGTTGGTATAGCCTAGAATGTTTCATCTTCATCATGTGTCTATCCTAAGAAGTTTCAGGCAATGACTGAACTTCTTAACACTTACCACCTTTGTTCCAAAGTCTGATTGATTTTCTTCTGTGCAAACCTTTTCCAAAACTATTTCACCTTTGGCCAAGATGTCCCTTACAAAGTGATATATCACTTTTACATGCTTGGTTCTCTCATGAAATACTGGATTTTTGCACAAATGTATTGAAAATTGATTGTCTGAAAAAATTGTTGCAGTACCATTATACACTCCTATTTCTTTCAACATCCCTTGAAGCCAAATTGCTTCTTTAACAGCTTTTGTGGTGGCTATGTATTCTTCCTCAATAGTAGACAAAGCCACAGTACTCAGAAGTTGTGTTTTCCAGCTTATACAATTTCCACTTAAAGTGAAAATATAAGATGTAGTTGATCTCCTTTTATCCCTGTAACCTGTATAATCTGAGTCTACAAAACCAATTAAATTAATCTTGTTATTCTCTTTCTTATAGACTAAACCCAGGTCACAAGTGCCTTTAATGTACCTCAGTAACCATTTCATTGCTCTTCAATGTCCATCTCCTGGATTTGACATATATATGTTAAGTACATTGATTGAATGAGCTAAGTCAGGCCTGGTGCTAATCATGGTGTACATAACAGATCCCACATCAACTGAATATGGTACCTTTTCCATTTTCTCCTTCTCCTTATCATCCTTGGGACATAACTGAGCAGATAATTGAAAATGTGATGTCAATGGCAGTATAACGGGCTTAGCATCTGCCATTGAGAACCTGTGTACAAGCTTCTGAAGATATGACTTCTGTGACAGTTTAAATGCACCCCTTTCTCTATCTCGGCTAATATTAATCCCAAGAATTTTCCTTGCTTTCCTAAGGTCTTTCGTATCAAACTCTGCATTGAGAAAACCTTTTATCTTTCTTATATTTTCCTTACTATGACAAGCAAGCAGCATATCATCAACATAAATTAGAAGATAAAAGGCTCTCTCACCATCCTCAGTTTTATCAAAATATAAGCAATTGTCAAAACTACTTCTTACAAAACCTATTATGTCCATGAAGTTGTCAAATCTTTTGTACCATTGCTTAGGAGATTGTTTGAGGCCATACAAAGATTTCTTCTGCGGACACATCATTTGCTCATTGCCTTTCTCTTCAAACTGTTCAGGTTACTTCATGTAGATAGTCTCTTCAAGTTCTCAATGTAAGAAGGTTGTTTTGACATCCATATATTCTAATTCTCAATTGTATTAAGTTACCAAGGCAAGAATTATTCTTATTGACTTGTATTTTTCTACTAGAGAAAAGCTTTTATTTAAATCAATTCCCTCCCTTCGGGTAAACCCCTTTACTACCAATCTTGCTTTAAGCATTACAGACTCAGATTGACTACTTCCTTCCTTTACTTTGAAGACCCATTTACTGTCAATAACTTTCTGATTTGGTGGTCTTTTAACCAAGGTTCAAGTCTTATTCTGGTGAAGAGAATGATTCTTTTCCCTCATTGCATTCAGCCATTATTTTGCATTACTACTCTCCAATGCTTCTGTCATAGGCTTTGACTCCTTATATGTGATTAGATCCTTTAAGATAAAAAGTAATGAGATTAGCATGTGAGTACCTGCAATTTGGTCTTATGGGACTTCTTTCTCTACCCCTTGCAAGTTGATAGTTTCTTAATGGATTGTCCTTACTTTCTATGTGAATTTCTTCAGTTTGTAAGTTTTCTCTTGTGAGTTGTCCATCTTGTTCATTACTTCCAGCATTATTATCTTTTAGTAGTTCAGTTGAACTTGACCCTGAGGTGTAAGGCTCCACCTCAATCTCTATTTTCTTTCCCATGTTTGATTCCTCATTGTTCTTTCCTGCAGAACTTGAAGTTTGTTCAATACATGGCATATCAAGCTCATTAAACTTTACATCTCTACTTATGATTATCCTCATGCCTCCTAATTATTTTGCCCAGAGTCTATAACATTTGACTCCATCTTGGTACCTCATAAAAACACATTTAACAGCTCTTGGATCTAACTTTCCCACACTTTGGTGTGCAAAGGCTGCACAACCAAATACTCTGATGTGATCTAACTTTGGTGGTTTTCTAGTCCATCTTTCCATAGGATTTTTGAGTTCTATGGAATTTGAGGGACTTCTGTTTATTAAATTTGTCGCAGTACTAACAGCTTCCCCCAAAAAACGTTTACTTAAACCAGAGCTAATAATCATGCACCTGACTTTATTTAGAATTGTCCTATTCATTCTCTTTACAATTCCATTCTATTGTGATGTATATTTCGCTGTTTTGTGTCTTTTGATACCTTCTTCCTTACACAAGTTGAAAAAATCATATGGCTCATAGGATAGAAAAATAAGTCTAAAAATAAATCTCAAGTCATATTTTTGGCAAAAATGATTTTTATCACGATAAAGTATTTTTTTAAACTATATAAATTACTCCATCTCTGTCAAGAATAAAAATTTGTTACTGTGTAACAGACGAGGTTTTAAAATGCAAAAACTGAAATGAAAATTTCCATAAAATCTTTGAAATCAAACATTCGAGCAGACGACCATTACTGTGCTATCGGACGACCATTTCCCAAAATGGAAACTTATTTGAAAATAAACGGTTGAGCGGATGACCGCTACTGTACCTCCCAAAATGGAAACTTATTTTTAAAATAAGACGCTCCATCGGACGACCGCTACTATACATGCAAACGTCCGCTCCTCACTGTTCTGCACCAACGGCTATTTTTTCAAGTCTATAAATAGAGGTGCTTCTTAGAGGCAAAAAACACAATAATTGAGCACAAATTTCATTATGAAAATTCATAGAGAAATTTTTCTTTCCTTGAGCCATATAATTCATCATCTTAGTGTTTTGAGTGTAGTCTAGTGAGCATATATGTATATCTACTCTAAGTGAGAGAGTTATTATTTCATTGTGAGAATTGTTAAAGTTGTAATGAGGTTTGAACTTCAACCGTAAAAAAATCGTGATTTTCATGGATTATTCAAGGAGGTGCCTTGAAGCGTGGGTGTAGACAAGGTGTGCCGACTACGTAAAAATCGTTTGTGTTATTTCTCTTTTCCCTTATCTATTTATCTTTTATTTAATACTTAAATTATTCTACCATATAATTGCTTGCCACTATTATTCATTAAAATAACATAACACGCATGTACACAAAAACACTCAATTCATCCCCTCTTGGGTAATTTACACAATTCTTCTCTCGGGTAATTTATTTAGTTATGAATTATGTTTCTGCATTTATTTTAATGATTTATGTTTCTAAATTTTCTTCTGATAAATTATGTCTATGAATTTTAATTTTGATGGATTGCTTATTAAGTTGTGATGAATTATTTTGATGTATTACTATGAACTTTTTAATTTTGATAATGTCAAAGGGGGAGAGAGATATCGAATTAAGGGGAAGTTAAATTAAGGGGGAGCTAGACTAACGGTGGTATCGTTCTTTTTTTTATGCCAATAGTTAAATATTATCTTTGATATAAGTGACAATGGTTTGTCATCATCAAAAGGAGAAGATTGTTGATTTTTTGAGTAAATAATCTAATTTTGATGATCACAAAATATTGTTAAGTGCGAATGTATGTGAAAGTGTTTCTATGTTTGTTATGCAGTATTATGCGTATTGAAAGTTACACATGAGAAGCACGAAGACATTTGAAGAATCATGGAGACTCAGAAGATAAAATTTCTATGAGAGCTCAAACTTATTAAGATAAAAAAAATCATATAGCTCATTGGATAGAAAAAATAAGTCCCAAAAATAAATCTCAAATAATATTTTTGGCTAAAATGATTTTTACCATGATAAAGTATTTTTAAACTACATAAATTAGTCCGTCTCTGTCAAGAACGAATGTTAGTTACTGTATAGCGGATGAGGTTTTAAATGCAAAAAATAAAAAAAGATTTTTTTGTAAAATCTTTGAAATTAAATGGCCGAGTGGACGATCATTACTGTGCTACGGGATGGCCGTTTCCCAAAATGAAAAATTATTTGAAAATACACAGTTGAGTGGACTATCGTTAATATAACTCTGGTCAACCGCTGCTCAAAATGGAAAATTTTCAAAAATAAAACGCTCCATTGGACGCTGCTCCTCACTATTTTGCACCAACGGCTATTTTTTCAAGCCTATAAATAGAGGGGATTCTTCGAGGCAAAACATACAATAATTGAGCATGAATTTCATTGTGAAAATTCATAGAGAAAGCTTTCTTTCCTTGAACCATATAATTTCTCATCTTAGTGTTTTGAGTGTAGTTGAAGAGTTCTTTTGTTCATGAGAATTGTTAAAATTGTAACGAGGTGTTATTGGTATCGTTAAATCAATCGGTATGCCAGGTTTTGATCTTCAACCGTAAAGGAAGATCGTGATTTTAGTGGATTCTTCAAGGAGGTGCCTCGAAGAGTGTATTTAAGCGAGGTGCGCCGAACCATGTAAAATTCGTTTGTGTTCTTTCTCTCTTCCCTTATCTATTTATCATTTATTTCGTACTTAATTGTTCTTCGATATAATTGTTTGCCACTATTATATTTTTAATTGAATAGCATAAGAGGCATGTAGGGGAGGAAAAACACAAGGGCTAAAAGCTCACTTAATAATATTTTCAAACAAGATCCAATACTCTCATTTCTCGGGTAGGGCTCATATTAAATCCAAATCGAGGACTCCTCCGTGACTGAAGTTACCATAATGACCGTGGCACCCTCCACGACCAGATCGATGAACACGACCGAGGTCACACGAATGATAAGGTAATCTCATATCTATGATCGTGGCTACTCAAGATAGCCGATATCATTTTTCTGTCATAATAAGATATAATAATCAGCCATACAGAGAAAAGATAGACACATATCATATCTATCATGCAATCTCAATGGTTATTAAAGAGGATACAATGATAACCAAAATATCTTGATCAGAGAATATTCTTCATGGATATCTCAATTTCTTATCAGAATAAGAAAAAAGATACATTGAACCTGGATATTTGACTAATATAGAAAATCATTATAAATATATGATGATCCTCATTAAACAATAAGCAATTCTTCATATTGCTAATGTTATTTTAAACACTCTACTGACTTGATCGTCAGAGTGCATTAGATGGGGCACCACTATGATGCCTTGCCCACTGCTTTCACGATCGTTCTTGATTTTTACAGACCCCTAAACAAATCACTGAGTAATGTGTGACGGACTCTTTGACAATCAATGCTGCGTATTTTTTGCATCAACAGTTTTGCGTCATGTAGATCTCACTTTTCAAATCGATCATATAAAAAATAATTCACCGCCACGATCATCTGAATAATGGTGAAACGATCCAAAACAGGTTAAAGAATCATAAAGGAGATGAATGTTGGGATCAGCGTATCATCGTTACTGCCCCGAAGAACCGCTGCTGACTTCATCGCCGCACGTTGACAGCCCACCATCGAACATCATCGTTGCCGTTGAGCAACGATGTTGTCGCCTGAAGTCTCGAACCGCGAAGCTGCCATCATCATCGAAAAGCCTCACCAAAAGGTCTTGAACCGCCGCGGACCCTCCATCGTCGTCACCGTGGCTGCGCGGTCCACCGTCGAACACACCCGTCGCTTCGCCACGTCAGCCCTTGTCCAAGCCAACAACCGCAGTGAAAGCCGAGGCGGAATCTCCTCGATTGCCGAACTTTAAATCTCATATCTACATCATGAAAAATTTTCAGACTCCAAGACCCCCACGATAATAATCAGAAGGAAATTCACGGCGATTTAAGCCATCACTGGCGCCGGTGACCTCCACCATTACCGAACCTCGAAGTTTAGATCTACTAGAAAATACGCCATCCGGACTCCAAGGCACCTGTCAAAGCATTCAGATGAGGAATTCTGGTATTTTTAAGCCATCCCCGGCAGGAAATGGTCGCCAAAATCGTCTTCTCTCGCCACATGCACCTTCGCCGGCAGCAGCTGCTCATCCTCTACCCGCTTTTAGTTTCACGGGTTGACCTTTGATCTACAGCCCGCACCCAAGTGAGGGGCTGCTTCAGTGGCCCAAGTGAGGGATCACGAAGAGCCAATGCCAGGCCTATGACGGGAGTCCACGAGACCTCCAGTCAGCGTCCACCCACGACCAACCCGGATCCGACCCGCACGCAACCCACGAGTCCCAAGATCTGTGCAGGCCTTAGTCCCTCAATTGGCCCAAGTCTTGCAAGCCCAGGGCGTTGCCCTTTCCTCTGCATATGCCTCAATGCTTCAAATGCCCCTTCACAGACCGGCACTTGTGCCTTTTCCAAATGGCCCACACCAGCTCCTCAGAGTCAATATTTTCCAAGTTCGGAATGAACAAAAATGCCATAGTAAATACGCAATAAGTACAACCCTTAAGGGAAGATATATTTGCGTTGTTATTATTATTTATTTTATTTTTATTATTACACAATTTATTTACGTATTATTTATATTTTATTCAATGTGATTAAATTTGTAAAATTATCTTTACTTAATTTACACTATTTGACGTGTTTTTAATGTTAGGAGAATAATGCAAATATTTGCATCAATATTATTTATTATATTGGGCATGAGCAAGCTTCAGGATCGGGACACGGACCACACAGCTCCGTTCAGGATTATCTCAAAAATTTTATTCCCTTAAAACCAAGGATCACATCGATGATCTCTTATAAAATTTTGAGGTAAATAATACAATAAATATTATTTAGCATCTTGGACAAGAGCAAGTTTTAAGATTAGGACGCAGACCACAAGCTCGGATCTGCATTATTTTGAATTTTTATTCTCTCAAAATCAAAAGTCACATTAATGATCTCCATTAAATTTTCTAGGTACATTATTTATTATGCTCAAATTTACTATTCTTTTCAAAAATATTTTTTAAAGCACTTTAATTAAGTATGATATCAAATATGAAACCATTAAAAGCAATGAGATCCTAGGACATAATATAAAATCTCATAATCTCTTAATTATATCACGGTAATACCTCAATACAAGGTCTATAAATCGCTTGGGCCCGCTTGATAAGGAACAATAAACTATAATAAAAGTACGATGCAAATACCCTAGGAACATATAAGTGCAGTTAAAATAGGAAAAATGCTCTCACGAGAGAGCGAGTGTGATTGCAAATACCCGAGGTCTCAAATTACGCAAATACTCCCACGAGAGAGCAAGTGTGATTGTCAAGACCCAAGAGGTCACAGATTACGTAAATGCTCCTATGAGAGAGCAAACATGATTATCAAAGACCCAAGAGGTCATAGATTTTGTAAATGCTCTCACGAGTGAGCAAGCACAATTACCAAGATCTGAGAGGTCACCGATTACACAGATGCTCTCACGAGAGAGTAATCTTAATTATCAAATATCTGAGAGGTCACAGATTACGCAAATGCTCCCATGAGTGAGCGAGCATAATTACGAAGATCCGAGAAGTCATAAATTACACCAACGCTCCCACGAGAGAGCGAGCATAATTATCAAGATCATAGAAGTCAAAGATCACACCAATGCTCTGAAAGATATCAAACATGATTATCAAGATTGGCCAACACAGTAAAGGAAAAGATGAAGAATGGAAATTGGAAGTCTTGTATAGGGTTCAATGACCCGAATAAAGCATGCCAAAGGACAACTTCCCTATTCCAAAAATTAATCATGGATGCCTTATCTTAGTACAATCAAATACTCATGCATCCATCAGACCCAAAGAAGACAGCCTTTATGATTAAGAAGAAGACTTATTGCTACAAAGTCATGTTGCTTGGGACTGAAGAATGCAGGAACCGCCTATCAGCGCTTAGTCTACAAATTCTTCCAAGAGTACAGGTGGAAGACGATGGAAGCGCTCGGAGAGTTCGACATAAGATACGAACCTCAGGCCGCAATCAAGGCTCAAGAACTTACTGACTTTGTATTAGAGATGACGCCACATCAAGAGAAAGGGGACTTGAGCCGTACAGAATATGTCACGCAAGATGACACGATGGATAGAGGCACATGGACATAATCTTCAGACATGGAGGGGACACTCAACGTGGATGGCTCTGTAAACGCATGCGGAAGCAAAACCGAACTGATACTCAAAACATCAGAGAATACCATAACGAAAAGGGCGATGCTTTTTGCATTCAGGACATCAAACAATGAAGCCGAATAGGAAGCTTTGCTGCATGTCAACGGAGATTCTCAAGCTAGACACAAGGATGGGGGAAATCGTAGTAAATTTTTAAAATTGAAGGAAGGACTCAAGGAGTGTTCCGTAGAGCAGCTATCCCGAGCACACTAGATGCTTGGATGAAAGACCTCGATAAAGGTCATAACCATCAGGGCCTCCTACTCACCAGAGATGACTAGAAGAAAAGACCTTATATTTGGCAAATGGACCACGAAAGTTACTCGTGGCACCCGAGCACACGAGATGATCGGACGAAAGACCTCAACCAAGGCGACGACCTGATGAGGTCTATTGATCACTAAGGACGATCCGGAGAAAGAGCCTACATAGGGAAAAATGGCAACGAAAGTATCTCGTGGCACTCGAGCACACGAGATGTCAGATGAAAGACCTTAACCAACGCAATGCCCTAACGAGGCCTCATGATTACCTAAGGATGATCCGGAGAAAGACCCCACATAGAGTAAAAGGACCACGGAAGTATCCCGTGACACCCGAGGTCAAAGAATCCTCGGATGAAAGACCTCACCCAGGGTAACGACCTAACGAGGCATCCTTATCACATACGATGATCTGGAAAAAGACCCTACGAAGGGAAAAAAGACCTCATCCAAGGAGATGGCCTAACAAGACATCCTTATCACATAAGATGATTGAAAAAAGGCTCTACCTAGGGTAAAAGACCACTGTAATATTTTATGGCATGTAAGTACATAAGTTACTGGGACAAAGTACTTTGATAATGGTCACAGTCGCCAAGACCTCATAACTTACCTAAGACAAATAGGAGAAAAGACCCTCCATTAGGCATAAGAACCACAGTAATCTTCCATGATTCATGAAGTTACACAGATGACTACGACCGTCACTCAGATGATTATGAGATCTGAAGTCACACAGATGACTATGATTGTCACTCAAATGACTATGAGATATGCAGTCACGCAGATGACTAAGACCGTCAATTAGATGACCATGATATTCGAAGTCACGATGATGACTATAACCCTTGATGTCACCAAGATGATTATAAGACCCGACGTCACCCGGATGACTATGGAACCCGATGTCACACAGATGACTATGATGCCCCAAGTCACACAGATGACTAAGTCCCCTAGTCACATAAATGACTAAGTGCCCTACGTCACCCAGATGACTATATTATTCTATGTCACATAGATGATTAAGGTACCCGAAGTTACCTAGATAATTATGGTACCCAGAATCATAATTATGAAAATGACACTCAAGTCACACTGATGACTATGATATCGAGATGAGCCAAAATCTCACAAATCACAAAGGATATTGGTACTCTACTGAAGACGACTCTAAAGGATCTCACCGTCAAGAATTAGTCAAACGCAATTTGAATAAATAAGGATAAGAAGGCTCCAAAACCTACCGCTAGAAAGCATAAGCATTGATGACTTACGAGTTACGCTCGCAGACATGTCAGCACATAAAGATGCAATGACGAGCTCAACAGAGCGAGCATTCACTACAAGAAAATGGTCTTTTAGCGACCAAACTTTTAGCCACGGATTTAAATTCGTGGCTAAAAGCCTTTTTTAGTGACCAACATTTTAGTTGGTCATTAAAGACTGGAAAAATTCAAATTCATTGGCAAAAGTCTTATTTTTACTGACCAAGTTATAAATTGGTCGGTAAAGGTCTACTTCTGTCGATGAATTAAATAATTCATCACAAAAGGTTGCCACAAAAATGATGTCATTTTGCTGAAGGAATAAAACCCTCTCATTCCCCTCACCCCCTCGATCGATAGAGCTCACCTGTGCAGAGCTCCCTCCCTCTCACCTCCCTCCCGATCGATAGAGCTCACCTTTGCCGTTTGTCACCGAGTTATCCTCCTCCTCCTTCTTCTTCCTTGTTTGTTACCAAGGTTTAGGTAAGTAAACCTCTTCCTTCTTCTTCTTTTTCAACGATTCTTTCTTTATATTAAAAGCTAGGGCTTTGCTGTTATAGTGGGTTTTTGAAAAATTGATATTTGGGGTCCCGAATTTTTGAAAATATATTCAATTTGGATGTCTGCAGGTATGTATAAACTCAACTGTGTGTTTTATGTTTTTATCGATTCTATGAAATTGTGAAATTGTGTGTTTTATGTTTTTGTATATTCTCTAAAATTGTGAAATTGTGTGTTTTATGTTCTCGAATTTTTGAAATTGTGTGTTTTAGTCGGTTCTCCAAAATTGTGAGTTTTCTAAAAAAATTTACTTACTCTTTGATTTATGCAGCAACATATTCTTATTATGGTTTTGGTGATTAAGTTTGGAAGCTTTGTTTCTTATCTACTCAGTTATAATTTTGTTGGTGGCAGTGAGGACACTACCTTTCTTTTTTAAGTTATAATTCTGTTAGCGGTAATGATGTTGAAGTGGTTTCTTATCTCCTTAGCCTATGCCCTTCTTTTTTTACATATCTGAAAATTTTGCTGTCTAAGTCTTCAAGTAGTTAATTCTGCATTTTTTCTGCAAGTTTTAATTTTAATTTATTGGCCATTAATGCTCAATTTTTTTTAAGAAAAAGCATATAAAAGCTTATAAGAAAAAAATGATTTATAAAGCATATAAGGATATGTAGGCTAGTAAATTATTTATCCCTTTTTGGATGAAATCTTCTTTATGCATTTTGTTTTTTGTTGAAATAGGATTACCTGATTAACATTATACTCTATTATTATGAATTGGATGTGATTGGTCACATCTCGTCTCTTGACAGTGAAGATTGGACCAACTTAGTTAGCATCCATAAGATTTGGTTTTGGTAAAGATTAGAACGCTTGAGCTTTAGTCATTAAGGGCAATCTTTTCCAAACATGTGCTTGTGATTATGACATTAAGGGTAAAAGTTATAAATCTGGTACTTGTGATTATGACAACATAAGAGAAGTGACGAGATAAGAGATATTCATGTTCTCATCCTAATGATTCACCACCCAATATAATTCTTAATTTCATGTTTATCCTTACTAATTAGTAATTTTGCTTTATCCATGGTAGGCCCCAAAAGTCTAAAAGGAGAACTCTATAAGCCTAATACATTTGATTTAGTCATCATCAATAGTATGATATTTATGTTAAGTAACATTATAAGTCAATACCCAAAGTAGTAATTAACATTATAAAAAAGCTCTATAAGCCGAATACATTTGATTTCATTTTCTTAGCCATCTAGAGTTCTAACATTGAACTAGATATTTCCATTCCTCTTCCAAATATTAGTTAGTTAAATCAGCATCTATTCATATGATTTTAAATTGAAAATATTTTAATTACTTAGGAATTAGTATGTTGAAGGTTTTATTTGCTTAGACATCTTTTGTTGAGAGTTTCTCTAAATAGTTATTTAATTCACAGAGTGACAAAATGGACAAGAGTTGGATAAAAAATCCTAATAGATTGTCCAATGAGTAAATTGATGGTATTTCACAGTTTATGAGTGTGACCAGTAATTATCTCAATGTAAAGGAAAAACTCGTTGTCCATGTAAAAAATGTCTTAATTCAAGACAATTGTCTTTAATAGAAGTTAAAATGCATATGTGCCAATATAGAATGGCATTGAGCTATGATCGTTGGATGTTTCATGGTGAAGAGATACAAAGATATCACCATTCACCAAATTTGGAGATGAATAATACTACATCTCACCTTGGTGGTTATGATGATGTTGATAATGGTGATGAGATAAGAGAAATGTTAGATAGCATGTGTGGTTTTGTTGGGATGAAGATGAATGGTTAACGAGTTAGAGAGGATAATACTGATAGAATAAATCTAAATGTAGAGAAGCTAGACAGATTTAATGATTTATTTAATGAAGTCGAAGAAGAACTTTATCCTGGTTGTCAAAAGTACACTTCACTATCTTTTATTGTGAAGTTGATGCATATCAAAGTGCTTAATCATTGGAGCAATAATTCATTTGACCAATTACTTAAAGTTTTAAATGGTTCTCATCCAGTAGGCTAAAAAATTTCAACCACTTACTATGAAGCCCAAAAAAATTTAAGAGATTTAGGGTTGGTACATGACAACATTCATTCTTGTAAATATGATTGTGCTTTATTCTAGAAAGAGAATGAAGGAAAAGACAAATGTCCTGAATGTGGTGAACCAAGATATAAAATGGATGATGGGAAGGGTAAGAAAGTTCCCTAAATGTTTTGCATCACTTTCCTGTTATACCTAGACTTCAAAGATTGTTCAAGTCAAAATACACATCGTCCGATATGAGATGGCACAAGGAGAAACGTGTCAACGTTGAAGGTGTATTGAGACATCCTGCTGATTCAGAAGGTTGGAAGGATTTTGATAAGCAATATAGTTGGTTTGTAGTACATGCTCAAAATATAAGATTAGGACTTGAAACGGATGGATTTAACCCAATCGGAAATATGGGCAACTCATATAACATGTGGCCAGTCATATTAGTACCTTTTAACCTTCCTCCATGGAAGTGTATAAAGAACCGTTCTTTATGATGGCGTTACTAATTTCTGGTCCAAGATCACCCAGTAAAGATATTGATGTATATTCACAGCCATTGATAGATGAGTTAAAACAATTAAGGGATGTCGTGCAAGCATTTGATGTCACTTCTGGGCAATCTTTTACTATGCATGTTGTTGTGTTGTGGACAATTAATGACTTTCCATCGTATGGAGATTTGTCTGGTTGGAGTACAAAATGGTACCTAGCATGTCCTGTTTGCAACGAAGATGCATCTTCGTTAAGGTTGCGAAGTAAAATATGTTACATGGGACATCGGCGATATTTGCCTTGTGAATGTGCTAGAAGAGTACATTGCATGACGGTAAACAAGAGTTTCGTGATGCGCTAAGAATGTTGATAGGAGAAGATACATTGAGGTAGTTAGATAAAATTCAATTTGTCAAGTTTGGTAAAAACCCAAATAAGTTAGACAAAAAAAGTCCTTTAAATGGTTTTAATTAGACTAAGAAAAGTGTGTTTTTTTCAACTCCCATATTGGTCTAAGTTGAAAACCAGACACAAATTGGATGTCATGCATATTGAGAAAAATATTTGCGATAATATATTAGGTAGATTGTTGAATATAGAAGTCAAAACAAAAGACACCTACTAAGCTCGATTGGACCTAGCCGACATGAATATAAGAAAAGAACTATACCTTGAACTGAAAGGGAACAAATATTTTAAACCACCCGCGTGTTACACATTGACAATAGTGGAAAGAAGAAAGTTTTGTGGTTTCTTAAAGTCAGTCAAGTTTCCAGATGGCTTCCCAACAAACATATCACTATGTATCAACCAAGTTGAGGGTAAGGTTTCGGGATTGGAAAGTCATGATTGTCGTATTTTACTGCAAAGACTTTTACCAGTTGGGATTCATGGTTTATTGGGTAAGGATGTGTGCGAAATTGTGTGGTCATGTTGGTTATAGTTGGATGTATCCAATTGATAGGTATATCTCTCAACTTTTCCTTTACTTAACATCAAATATTTTGTGCACAATGTAATTGCTTCATATGACAGGAGTTTGCGTACACTTAAAAAATATGTTAGAAACAAAGCTCGTCCAAAGGGTTCGATTGTAGAAGCCTACATTGTTAATGAGTTATTGACTTTTTGCTCATTGTATCTCTGTGGTGTTGAAACCAAATTCACACGGGATGAGACGAATGTTGATGAGTACTTCGACAAACTAAATGAGGGGTCAGTAGTTGTCTTCACTCAACGAGCTCGTCCAATTAGTGGTAAGAAAATAGTTTAGCTTTCTAAACAAGAATTAGAGATTGCACAATGGTATGTGTTGAATAATTGCAATGAGCTACAACCTTACTTAGTGTAAGTATATCAATAACATCATTAAAATAAATTGATTAATATGTGCAGAGAGCACATGAGAGAATTAAACAAAGTTAGTCAAGTTGACCTAAGTTCAAGACATCAAAACCATTTTCTTGAATGGTTTAGAAATCAGGTATGTGTATATATTTGACTAAATATATATATCATTAAATTAGTACAGAAGTAACTAATACTTTTATTATTTTTATTAGATCATTGAGTTGCACCATCAAGCCACAGATGATTTATATGCTTTAGCATTTGGTCCAGATAATTGTGTCAGGTCATATTCTAGTTGTATTATCAATGGAATTCGATACCATAATATAGATCGTGATCATCACCAGACAACCCAAAATAGTGGCTTAGTAGTTCCAAGAGAACATGATGGAGAAGAGGCTGGATTTTTTGGTAGGCTAAAAGAAGTGATTGAGATGTAGTATGTACGAAAAAGAAAAATTATATTATTTAGATGTGAATGACTTGACAAAAATGCAAAAAGAAATAGAGTGAAGAAAGATCTTGGTTCCACTTGTGTAAATGTGAGCCAAACTTAGTATGAAAATGAGCCTTTTATTCTCGTATCTCAAGTACAACAAGTCTTTTATATTGATGATTGCAAATTTGGAGCCAATTGGAAAGTTGTGCAAATGGTTTAACATAGACATTTATGGGATGTTCCTAAGATAGAACAAGATGAAGTCATAGGGCCTACTGAAATAACTTTGCCATCTATCGATCTAGATGAGTCAGAAACAATGCAATTTCGCAGGGATGACGTGGAATCTTCTGAAATAGATGCAAATGTTATTGGAGTAGGAGATAGTAATATTGAAGATTTTGATTTTATTGATGATGATGACAATGAAGATGATACTTTGGTTAATTATGATGATGATTCATATGATATTATACCAAATGATGATGATATAGATTGAATTTTAAATGTTAGCGTAAAATATTCGTTCATTTCTTCTTAAATTTACTTTAATTTATTTTGTAAGCAATAACTTGTTTATGATCTTCTTTCAATGCACTTATCTTTATGCAGGTTAATGTCTCCCGGAAGAAATATTCCTCTTCCAAGCCTAGATCCTGTGTAGGATCTTCTACTAATGAAGATGGTTCCTAAACAGGTATATATACTTTGTAATAGTTCTTATTATAATGATTTTTTATTCTTTGTTTTGTTGTAGGGCTTCATCTTCTTCAGGGAGTGTGAGAAGGGTTCACAGGCCAACAAGAGGGATTGAGTTGAAGAGGTTCGTGAGCCAGATCAGAAAATTACCAATCGATACTCCTCCTCTTAGTTTTGTTAGACCTGTTGGAAAGTGGACCATCCAATTCAACCTTGAGATTGGTGCCCTCGTACGATAATTCATAACACTTCAATATGAGGGTTGGTCCAATGTGCCCGAAGAATTTCTAGCAATTATAAATGATAGGCTGAAGGTAATAATGATATATCTATTTATTGTTATATTTTTTTATTGTGTGACTGATAGTAAAAGATTATTGCAAGTGTGTTTTAGTTTTGAATCGGCCAGTAATTCTATGATCGATTGGATTAAATTTGAAGCAGCGAACACATACAAGGGATATAAGAACACATTGCATAGACATTATAAGAAAATATAAAGATCCAATAGTAGCATGATGACACCCTTATAAGGGTGTATCATCGGATGATTGGGATTGGCTATGCGCAGTTTGGGAGACGGAAAAATTTGGGGTAATTCCTATTATCAAAACTTATTTATTACATTTTGATTATTTGACTAATTATTTCAATCATAAAACTCATTTATTATAGGCACGGTCAAAAAATCAATCCTCAAAACTGTCAAAACCTTCCATACAATCATAATGGAGGGAATGTATATTTTCTTGATAATTGATTTCGCCAAGTAAATCAAAATATTGTTTTAGTACTCTTAATAATGTTTAGTATATAATAATTAACGACTCAACATTTGTTGCATTTTGGATAGGAAGCTTCAACTAGGGTAGCACCTACTCGAATTGAAATATATTACAATACGCATTTCAGTGTTACAAAAGGTTGGCAGAATGATACGGCTCACAAAATATATGTGAGTAATTCCTCTAAAATATTTTCTGATGATGCTCATTGTCTTGAAAATTGTGTTAGTTTCAATGTGTGTGTCGGTGTTAGGGGGCTTATCACTTTGTATCTAAACGTGCTACTTGATTTTTGAATATTTTCTGAATTGATGCTCATTGTCTAAAGATAATAGTGTTAGTTTTAATGTGGATATGGGTGTGGTGGGGGGGCATATCACTTTATATCTGAACGTGTTAGATGATTTTTGAATATTTTCTGAATTGATGCTCATTGTCTAAAGATAATAGTGTTAGTTTCAATGTGGATGTGGGTGTGTGTGGAGGAAGGGGGGTTCTCACTTTGGATCTGAACGTACTAGATGATTTTTGAATATTTTCTTATTGATGCTCATTGTCTCGATAATAATGTTAGTTTCAATATGTGTGTGGGTGTGTATATGTGTGGGGGAGGGGGGTTATCACTCTGTATCTGAGCGTGTTAGATGATATTTGAATACTTTCTGAATTAATGCTTCTTGTCTAAAGATAATAACGTTAGTTCCAGTGTGTGTGTGTGTGTGGGGGGGGGGGGCTTATCACTTTGTATCTAAGCGTATTAGATGATTTTTGAATACTTTCTAAATTGATACTCCTCGTGTAAAGATAATAGTGCTAGTTTCAATGTGTGTGGGAGGGGGGCTTATCACTTTATATACGAGCGTGTTAGATGATTTTTGAATATTTTCTGAATTGATGCTCCTTGTTTGATAATATTGTTAGTTTCAATGTGGGTGTGGGCGTGGGTGTGTGTGTGTGGGGGGGGGGGGGGCTTATCACCTTGTATCTGCGCGTGCTCGATGATATTTGAATATTTTTTTTATTGATTCTCCTTGTCTAAAGATAATAGTGTTAGTTTTAATTTAAAGCTTGGCTCATTGTGATGTTACACAGTAACGCATGTGCATTTTACGGGATGAGTCTATCGCTGAGGTTGTCACACCTCGTTCTGAAGAAGAGATAGTTGAAGAAGTCTTCAGACGAAATAAATGTCTTGGACATAGAGCCCCACCGACATCTTCCAAGAAAAATAGCCGAGTTGAAGTTGAAAATATCAAATTAAAGAAACAAATCAAGTTAATGAAGATCCAACTACAAAGCTTACTCACTTGGGCTCGTCAAAATGATTTTCCACCTCCTGACGATGACTCAACAACAGAAATATGAACTTTAGAATATTTGTTAAGCTTTATAGTTGTAACATCAAGCTTTAAATACTCCTTTTTTATTTTTCTTTGGATACATTTGTAAACTAAACTCTGTAATGAATTATGATTCAGAGATTTTGTAGCGAACTACTATATTAATGATTAATATATATATTTCTTAGAAAAATATCAGGTTTGATAAACTTTTCGATGATATTAATTGTTATTATAGGTGATATTAATTACTATTATAGGTGATATTAATTGCTATTACAGCATTTTGTAATGTAAAATTTGGCCGTAAAAAATATTTCACGACAAAAAAATTTGGTGACAAAAGGTTTTTGCAACGAAATTTTTTTTGGTCGCCAAAGGGTATGTTACTTTCGCGCAAAAGCCTTTTACGACCAGTTTTGTTTTGGTCGCGAAAACCCTTTGGTGACCGACTTTTGTTTTCGTTGCAAAAGCCTTTAGCGACTAGTTATTTTTCGTCGCTAAAGGCTAACGTGACGAGTTTCATATTTCATCATGAAAGACTTTCTCTTATAACTATATATATTTCTTAGAAAAATATCAGGTTTGGTAAACTTCTGATGATATTAATTGCTATTACAGGTGATATTAATTGCTATCACATGTGATATTAATTGCTATTACAGTATTTTGTAATGTAAAATTTGGTCGCCAAACATATTTCACGACAAAAAAAAATTGGTGACAAAAGGTTTTTGCGACGAAACTTTTTTGGTCGCAAAAGTTTTTATGACGAAAAGAAATATCGGTCGCAAAAAGGTTTTTGTTACGAAATATTTTTTTTGGTCGCCAAAGGGTATTTTACTTTCATCGCAAAAGCCTTTTACTACCAGTTTTATTTTGGTCGCGAAAATACTTTAGCGACCGACTTTTTTTTTCGTCACAAAAGCCTTTAGCGATCAGTTGTTTTTCGTTGCTAAAGGCTAACGTGACGAGTTACATATTTCATCACAAAAGACTTTCTCTGATGAAGCAAAAGCGACAAAATTTATGACAAACATAAGTTCATCGCGAAAGGCTTTCGTGATGAATTTTTGGGGTTTTAGCGACCAAAATTTTGGTCACTCAAGCCATTGTTTCTTGTAGTGATTATATTTCAATTCAAGGATAAAAATGACAAGACCGAATACAAAACCCATTGCTCAATGAAATACAATTGTTTGATATCTTGGGGGCATATAAACTAAAGACCTTCCATAAGTCCATAATATTGTCAAACCCAAGGCATGATGATGGGGGGATCACTCCATGGATACTCAAGTCATTTGTTCTCAAAGAAAAGAACCCCTTGATTTTCTTTAAGGCTAGCTCAACGACACTCGTTGTGCTAAGCTACACTACAAAATCACTATAAATTTCAGAGAAAGCAGCGGATGACTTATACAGTCGAATCACTATGTGACTTGGACAGACCAATAAACTTAGACATTAGGTTATGAGAAAGAGTTAACAACCAAAGTATCAAAACCTTCGGTTCCCAACCACGGTTTAGTTTCTAAAAATGTAACTCTAGATGGCAAGAAGAACCTTCAGGAAGCATGCCACTTGAGTGTAATAACTTCATCATTTTCCATAAGATATGAGATGCCAAAGTAATGTATCGAATACATGGTCAAGTATGGATCAACATGAAAATGCAACGCAGGATTTCAAAAAAAATCCTACCCTTGAAAAGATTCTATAATGCCACAACATCAAGTCAACCACATAGTGAAGCAATCCCAGCAGAATGACGTTTTACTGCCTGCCCAGATCAAATGAATTCAATCTTAACACTAGTCTGCATCATACGCTTAGACGAAGGTGTAAAAGTTTTGTTGTTATGACCACTGATCCAACTCAAGCCACCTGATTGCCAGATGAAAATCATAGGGACTCGATCCCGATAATTACTCGCACGAACATGAACCACAAAGCTTCAGGTCTCAACACGATCACGCACATCATTAATCAAGATGACGGCATTTTTACCAATAGTCAATTGACAAATATAAAGAAAGCTTGTCTCATACACAAGATGCTCTAAGATGCCATCATGAACCAACAACAAATACTTAGATATTTGGACACAAGCTTTATTGTTTGACGATCTCAACTCCAATATATGCTTAACACTCGATGAAGTGAAAAGACAAAGTCTTAGGTAAAATCTCATGGCTCCCTCCACAACATACTTCTCGGCTCTATTGCTGTGCTCCAGATTCAAGAAGTAAGGGCAAACTGTAGGGGAGAAAAAACACAGGGGTTAAAGCTCACTCAATGATATACTCTTATTTCTCGGGTAGGGCATATATTAAGTCCAAACCGAGTACTCCTCCGTGACCGAAGTCACCATGATGACCGAGGCACCCTCCATGACCAAATCAATGGACACGACCCCACCTACATTTACACTACCGAGGTCACATGAATGACGGGTAATCTCATATATAGGATTATGGCTACTCGATATAGTTGATATCATTTTCCTGTCATAATAAGATATAATAATCAGTCATACAGAGAAATGATAGGCACAAATCAAATCTATCAGGCAATCTCAATGGTTGTTAAAGAGGATAAGATTATAACTAAAATTTCCTGATCAGAGAATATTCTCTATGAATATCTCAATTTCTTATCAGAATAAGAAAGAAGATACAGTGAACCTGGACATTTGACTGATACAGAAAATCATTATAAATATATGATGATCCTCATTAAATAGTAAGCAATTCTCCATATTACTAATATTATTTTAAATACTCTACTGACTTGATCATCAGAGTGCATTAGGTGGGGTACCGCCCCGGTGCCATGTCTATTGTTTTCACGATCGTTCTTGATTTTTGTAGACTCCTGGACAAATCACCGAACGACGCGTGGCGGACTCCTCGACAGTCGATGCGGGCATATCTTTTGCATCAACAACACATGTACACAAAAACATCCAATTCACCCCTCTTAGATAATTACACGATTCTTCATAGATGATTCTTATGACTTCATATTTGTTCACGGAAGAGAACGGTTAAATTCCATATTCTAGTATGCTAGAAAATTGAGTCACGAAGAGAAAATGATTCGGGACAGAATTATCTCGGCAAATATAATTTTAGTTTATGAGATGAAATAGAACAATATGATTAATCTCAATGGATTGGCTAAAGCAGTGAAAGCCTCATATTCAAATGTTTGCTCTCCTAGAGCAAAGCTTTGAATCCCCTTGTGTGCATACAAATTCTTGGAACCATGCATCTTCGAATTAAATCTATTAATTTATCCTTACTCATCCTTACTCGTATAGAAATCTTTTAAAAATACGATACACGAGACTCACTAGATTAATCGAGATACGTGTAAATTGACTCGAATATCAATTAATGAAAAAAAAAATAACAATATTGATCTGCTTGAATATATATTGAGCTATGTTAGCGTTAGTCATACACGGCCGCCTGACGGACATCAACACTCGATGAATTATTGAACAAAAAAATAAAAATAAACTTGCTCCTAGACGGATATATTGACCCACATGCACGTCTAATATATAATGTACATCTAGTGAGATTCTATGAGTGAGTTGAATACACGTTCATATCAGTGTGCCGCATTCACAATCAATTATGCATCCCTAAAACTTAATATTTGGTTGTTTAAGAGAGCTTGGTCAACACACCACAAACTAACAGAATAATCCAATCATGTGCGAAAATGCATATTTTTTTCTTTTAAATTCTCATATAATATATCATTAACCTATGCCCTTTGGTATTTCTCTTTTATGTTAATGTGTTATACAAAACTAATTTTGCAAATTGTAATCTTGGGTCATTCTTTCTCGATGTAACAGTAAGGTATTGAGAGCAAAGAGATAGAGAGAGTGAGCTAAGCTTGCGTACTCTTTCCTCATCCCCAAACATACCAAATATAACAAGAAAGCTAAACAATGCAAGCAGGGCCAATGTATTTTCATTCTATGATTAATATTAATTTAATGCAGGCTACCTCAACTGAAAACAATTACACGTCTTAACATTGTGATATTTGAAAGCTGAGGTCATGTCCACTTTACCACCGAATAACAGCTTGATCAGGACTAAGAAATATCGTTAATTTCCGGAAACCTCTGGATTTCCTCAAGACCATTTGTTGTCACTGTCCTGGCAAACTGAAAATATCCTAGTTCTGTTTTTAGAACTATTTCCCAACTTCAGTTAGCTACCACTAACTGATTAACTAAACTAACTTTGCTGAGTTGGACACTGCCGACTAAGACTCAGCTCTACTGCTTTGTGATCATATACTCTAACAATATACGTGACCCTTTCCCATTTTGCAGTTCTATTTACTGTGTAAGTCGAGTATGTATATAAAAACTCTCTTGTATTCAGTAAAGGTTAATGAAAGCATTATTTCACCAAACATATTCTCTCAAATATTAACTTAGTATCAGAGCTAGTCCTTCCTGTCAATGGCTGCCTTTGCATCGAAAGAACCAAGCAGTGTCCCTGTTAAAGAACCAAGCAGTGTCCCTGCTTTTACTACCATTGAATAGGTCTCAACTTCTCTGCCAACGAACTTAATTACAATTAAGCTTGACAGAGGAAATTACATCTTTTGGAGTTCTCAGGTATTGTCCACAGCTCAAGCTTATGGACTTGAAACATTTCTTTTTGGAACAAATTTGTGTCCTTCATAGTACATTGTCATCACTATTACAACTAGAGAAAATTCAGTCGCAATCAAAGAACCAACTATTCAACAAGCTCAGGTAATCAATCCACATTACGTTGTTTGAAAACGCAGTGATCAGTTGCTAATGAGCTGGTTACTTTCTTCAATTTTTGAGTGTATGTTTGGGCACATTGTTCACAATTGCTCATGAAGTCTGGCAAAATCTGTAAGATCTCGTTGCAACTCATTCAAAATCAAGGATTCTTCAGTTACATTTTGGGAGGTTTACCAAGTGAGTATGATCCTGTGGTCGTAAACCTTACATCCAGGCATGATCCTATAACTCTTCAAGAAGCACAATATATGCTTCAAAGTCAAGAACTCAGAATAGAGCAAGCTAAATCTGTTGCCACTGGTTTGGCAAATTTATCTGTAAATACTGCTTCTTTCAATGGAAATAGAGGTAGCGGAAGAGCAAGTTCTTTTCGTGGTCAAGGCTACAATCGAGGTAGAGGAAGAAATGGTCGTGGACGTGCAAATCCAAGGCCTGTATCCCAGATTTGTAAACGTGTTGGACATAGTGCTTTTAACCGCTATAATAGATTTGACTCAGATTTTCAGCAACCTGAATCCGTGCAACAGTCCAATTTCAGTCAAAACATGAATAATATCAATCCAAGGGCATCTGCATTATTTCCTCACCAAGTTCAGTGGAAGATGATGCTTGGTATATGGATTGTGGTGCGACTAATCACTGCACAGCTGATTCAAACAATCTGCAGCAGAAATTTGTGTGCAAGGACAAAGGCAAGTTAACTTTTGGCAATGGTGAGTCTTTAGGTACTTCTCACATTGGTAGGTCTGTCATTAATACTTATAAAGTGTCACTCATTCTTGACAAATCCTTTTTGTTCCATCAATCACTAAAAATCTCCTTAGTGTTTCTAGACTTGTTAAAGATAATGACATTCTAATTGAATTTGATTCTCTATTTTCTTTCATAAAAGATAAGACCACGGGGAAGGCACTTCTGCAAGGCATTCATAAAGATGGACTTTATCAATTCTTGCTGCCGAAAGCATGCTCAAGTCCACACTACTTTGATACTTCAGTATATCTGTCACTAAATAAAGCTGCTAATTTTGCTGCTAAATCAGTCAAATTTGATTCTGTAAACTTACAATCTAAATATGTTATGTCTAATTCTAGGAAGTCTAAGTCATTCTTACCTTTGTACTGTTGTAATGTCGTTACTCAAAGCAATTGTAAGCTTCTAAAATCTAATCATACAAGCTGTTTGATCAATATTTTACTTAAGAGACTAGGTCATCCTTGAAAGTTAATCTTGCGAACAGTTTGTCAATAGCACAATATTTTTGTTTCTCCTACTAAATAGTTGCATTTCTGTGATGCATGTCAATATGGGAAGCTTCATCGATGCTCTTTCCATCCTTCCTCTACTAAAGCATCCAAACGCTTTGAGTTAATCCATTCTGACCTTTGGGGGCCATCACCTACTGCTTCTCACTTAGGTTTTAGATATTATATAACATTTGTCGACGATCACACTAGATATAAATATATTTATCCTCTAAAATTGAAAACTGAGACAAAAAATGTAACCTTGCAACTTTTGTCCTATGTTGAAAGATACTTTAAAATAAAAGTCAAAAGTTTTCAAACTAATTTTGGAGTTGAATTTAGACTTCTTGTTCCTATATTACAGTTAGGAATTGTATTTCAGCACCCACGTCCTCACACTCAGCAACAAAATGGGAGTGTGGAGAAGAAACATAGGCATATGGTTGAAATGGATATCACATTATTAGCCGAAGCATCTCTACCTTTAAAATACTGGTGGGAATCTTTCCATACTTTAGTCTATATGATAAATAGATTTCCTAGCGCAATCTTATCCAATAGTTCACCATTTGAATGTTTATTTCACAAAAATCTAGATCTAAAGTGCCTCAGAGTTTTTGGTTGTTCATGTTTCCCTTTACTCAGACCATATCACAAGCAAAAGTTTCAATTTGAAACCACCAAATGTATTTTCTAGGCTATTGTGATCATCATAAGGGATATAAGTCTCTAGAACCTAAGTCCAATTGTATTTACATTGTCAAAAGTGTTTTTTTTTATAACGAGGTTGAGTTTCCTTATCACTTGCTTACTGCCAAAGTAACAAGCTCCAGCGCTCATCAAACTCATACCTTTGCTACTGATTCATTTCACACCTTCATTAGAGATATCCTCTTCTAACCGTTTTGACAAATCAAGTGGTACAAGTCCATCTCACATTGCTCAACCTTAGCTGATATCAGTCATGTGCATGTTCAGTCCCCATCCTTGTCAAAAAGGTATATCAATTCTCCCCTAAACTCTGATTTTAGTTTATCAAAAAATCATGATTAGAGTCAACCTCTTTTGTTTCCATACCTCTGATAAATGTACCTTTTTGTTGAGTTTGCCTCTTCATTAGATCAATCAAATGAGCATGTTCTTCCCACACCAGAGTCAACCTCACCCCCACCTAACACTGTTCTTCAATCAAATCCTTTAGATACTCAACTGCCTAACTCAAAATCCTGTTATCCTATGCTCACACGATCCAAACTAGGAATTTTTAAACCTAAGACCTTTCTCTCTGACACTATCATTCACACAGAACCTACCTCTGTAAAATTTGCCTTAAAAGATCCCAATTGGAAAGCTACAATGATTGAAGAGTATCAAGCTCTAATTAAGAACACTACATGGCAGCTAGTTTCCTTTACTATGATATGCATGTAGTGAACAATAAATGGGTTTTTAGAACCAAGTTCAAGCTCAATAGTACTGTGAGCAAATATATAGCTAGATTATTTGCTAAAGGATTTCATCAATCACCAGACTTAGATTATTTTGAGACTTTCAGCCCTATTGTTAAGCCATCTACAGTAAGGATAATGTTAACTTTAGAAGTAACTTTTGGCTGGGAAATCCAACAGGTTGACATAGACAATGCTTTCTTAAATGGTGACCTCCAAGAAGTGGTATGCATGAGCCAGCCACCTGGTTTATTCACTCTAAGTTTCCTAATCATGTCTGCAAACTTAAAGCAATATATGGCCTTAAACATGCTCCAAGAGCTTGGTTTGCCAAGTTACAGAATGTCTTGCTGCATTGGGGTTTTAAGAATTCAAAATTTGATACCTCTCTTTTTCTATTACAGGACATCTACTGATTTTATTCTTCTAATAGTTTATGTTGATGATATATTAGTTACAGTGACAGGCTCAAAACTTATCAACAAAATCATCACTGATTTGGACAGCAAATTCTCTCTTAAAGTTTTAGGACCACTTCACTACTTCCTTGGCTTTGAATGTTACAGAGACAGTTCAGGAATCTATTTAACTTAGTCAAACTACATTCTGGACTTACTTGAGAAAACCAAGATGCTAGATGCCAAAGCGTGTCCAACTCTTATCTGCTCATCAACTAAACTTACATCAAATAGTGACAGTCCCTTTGATAATCATTCCTTGTATAGAAGCTCAATTGGAGCACTTCAATACCTAACAATGATCAGGCCTGATATTGCATTCTCTATCAAAAAACTCAGCCAGTATCATAAATCTCCTACATTGGATCATTGGACAGCATATAAAAGAGTTCTAAGGTACCTAAAAGGAATTCTAGATTTTGGTCTGTATTTTCAACTAGCTAGATCTCTCTCCCTTGAAGGCTTCACAGATGCTGACTAGGTAAGTTGTTTTGATGATAGAAGGCTACAGATGGGTATTGTATATAGTGTTAATCCAATTATTTGGAGTTCAAAGAAGCAGACAGTAGTGGTCGCTCAAGTGTTGAATCTGAATGTAGGTCTTTGGCTACTGCTGCTACTGAATTACTATGGTTAAAGTCCTTATTCACTGAGTTACAGGTTCAAGTTTCTCACTGCCTAACTCCATGGTGTGATTACATTAGTGCAGGCCTACTTGCATCTAATCCTGTCTTCCATTCTCGGGATAGGAATAAGAATTATAGTACCATAGGAAGAAGGGGGCACTTGTGGGAACATCTCTACTGACAAACCATTACCAAACATATAGAGTTGGATGTTCATTTTATAAGGGAAAGGTTCTTGCACAACAACTCATAGTTAAGTACATCTCTACTGACTTACAGAATGCAGATATCCTTACTAAACCTTTAGCTCAATAGAAATTTGAGGTTCTGAGGTCCAAGCTCTGTTGGAATGTTCACATCTCCTAGACGTGTCCATTATGTGCTTGTTATAAGGCTCTACTATCCCTTTCCTTAACACCTAGGTTTTAAGGAGTGATCGGTATGAGATTTTCAACTTGGTATCAAAGCTTGGTTGGGCCTTTGTTTGTGGCGCTTTAGTTCGGTTTCTTGTTCGTTTAGTTCATATTATTTGGTATGTTTCTTAGTTCGGCTACTATGTTGTGGTCGAGGAGGGTGTGTTGGAATGTTGTCCCACATCTCTTAACTTGCTCGTTCTACGTTAGTTATAAGGATCTAGTACCACTCTTCTTAACACCTAGATTTTAAAGAGTGATCGGATTGAACTTTTCAACTGCTCGAGGTTCAATCCTCTCCCTTTCAATTGGGGAATGTTAGAGTATATGATCACAAAGCAGTAGAGCTGAGTCCTAGTCAATAGTGTCCAACTCAGCAAAGTTAGTTAATCAATTAGTGTTAGCTAACTGAAAGTTGGGAAATAGTTTTTTTGTTTTAAGTTCTATTTACTCTATAAGCCGTCTATGCATATAAACACTCTATTGTATTCAGTTAAGGTTAATGAAAGCATTATTTCACCAAACATTTTCCCTCAAATATTAACTTATATAAATATAAATATAATGCTTGACACATATTCTAAATTACGATACGTCAAATATAAACAAACCAGCTAATAACAAGTAACAACGTCCCACACAAGATAGCAACTACCTTCAACCTTCACAGTATAAACTATTTTTCAATCAGAGGCACAATAATAAGGAACAGCATTATGGAAACAATGATACCAATTTACCAGCTAACTTTGAAAGGCACAATCATTTTCTCCTCAAGTTTCTTATTAATTCCTTTACCTGGGTAGTCATGGGTTTCTGCACCCGACTTTTTGCATATTTTGCAACTCCTAATTTACAGTCACATGAGGCCTCCAATGTTTAGGAGCATTACGAAGATTAGATGAAACTCTTTCAAAATAAGGTACATATCGATTTCTCTTAACACTCCCTTCCCATACGTGTCCCCAAATTCTTGACCCATGTGTTCCACACTTTCCCCCGTGCGTTCCCACATTGTCGTCGCGTTCTCATCGTCATTCTACCTCACAGAAATCGTTGAGGTTACTCTTTTTCCCCGTCGTTTCATCGTTCTACCTCGCCAGAATTGTTGAGATTATTATCTTTCCCGTTCTTCCACCGTTCTACCTCACTTAAACCGTTGAGGTTAATCTCTCTCTATCCCCCATTCTCCCGTTATTTTGTTTAAAGAATTCACGTTCTATTTCTAATTATATCTTTGCATGACATACTTTTAAATTCTAAATTCTATAAGTGATTAATGAATAGTGCGAAACAATTAATTGGATTTTGTTAATTCAGAAATTCTTCATTACAAAAAAAATATAAAATTATTTTTATCTCTTCTCGATATGTTTATTTGAACATGTATAATCGCTGAACGATTTTGTATTTAATTTGCTTAAATATTTGTTTTTGAAAATTTTTATATTACGCTCATGAATTATTTGTAGTTCATTGATTTTCTTCAATTTTTAAATCTCGATCCAACAGAAGTGTGTCTACTCTCCTCTAAGGAAATTATGTCTACTCTCGCCTCCAGGGTTCTTTGTTTATGTTTTATAGACATTGGAGTCGGGAGGAGCCAACTCAGGAAGAAGAGGACGCCCGGCAGAAAGCAAAGATCGTGTATGACCCCACTGTCGCAGATCTTCCCAAAAGAATGACTCTCACATTTAACAAGAGAGTCTGACATATGTATTGTTGAAGTTTTCGACTAAAACAGACAGCAAGTGATTTTTTTTTTGTCAAAAGAAAAGACTTGATTGAATAATCAACCAATAGAAATACATATAACAAAACCCAGGAAAACCCAAAATTAGAATCAACCAGACAAACCTAAAAACCAAAACGAGAACATGAGGAAAAGAACCAATGAAAATAGATTTGTCCTCAGATAATAATCCTTGCTTAGCAAGAAGGAGCTAGATTAAAGGCATATGTTCCTTAAAACCTAACCCTCCCTCCAATTTGCTTTAGTAGATTAAGGCAGCAAGTGTTTGACTTTGGTCACTCTTTATATAAAATTATTAACTATAGATATCTAATAACATGAAGAAGATCAAATTGTTTCAAGCATCGACATAATCAGAAGTTATCCTTGTTTAAATGAAAAAATATTATATTAACTATATTGTGATTACACCATAACACCCATGAAAAATATATCATGATGTGATGATATAGAATGCACGCATATGTATGTTAAACGTAAATCGTCTTGGTTCAATGTAGAATTTGAGAGTAATAAATTAAATAAAGAAACTGAAATTAAAATTTATTAAATCAAATAAAGAATAATATTACGATTTAACTCGATAATGCATCATAAATTTATGTAATAAAAATAAATTAATTATAATATTTTAAATCATCAAGTTATATCGATATAATACTATGTAAATTTATAAAGTAGTATAAGTCAGGTTAAATTACATTTTCTAATCAAGAATTTTATGAAGATGACCCGGACCATTAAAAAGGAACAAATCAACGAATGAGATGCAGTGAAAAGCAAAATTGCTCTTGGGCTAAGCCGGTAAATCCGTAAATGTAGATTACACGTGGCAATTAATTTGGGCCACACCTAATGTCGGTAACCACAGTAGATATCTTTACTAACTTTAATGTCTGAGCACACCATGTCATGATGTTTCGCCTAGTTTTACATCACGGCACAGCCCCGCGATCCAATGAATCTGCACGGTCAATCTGAGCCCCACATCCCTTAACACCTCCCTATCACTGTCATCACGTCCGTCGATCAGGCGCTTTTCCTAAGGATTTCAATCTTTCATGTGTTTGTGATCATGAGGTGTTTTTTATTCAACAACTTAGATTAATCTAATACAAAACTTTTTTAAAAAAAAAGAAAAATAAATTATTTGGGCCATCAGATTTTTGAACTAATGGTCTAGATTGAATGATTGTCTAAATTCAATAGAATATAATTATCTCATGTTGAGGACATGAGACAACTCCAATCCTTTTTTTAATTGTAGAATTGCAGGAATGCCGCTGTTTAAGGAAGTTAAGTGAATGGTCATATAGTTAAAAATTTTAAATAAATTAGTAACACATGAAATTATCGTTAGTTTCATATGAAAATTTCAAAAAATTGACCTTTTTTATAAAATAATTTTCTACCGATCATTTATTTAACTCCATCCTTTAAATTAATTTATGTTTTTCCATCATTTTCCCATTTCAAAACCACCGTATAGATTTACTTAAAAAATTTAAGAAAATAAAGAATATTTTTACTTAATACATTTTTCATGAAACATATCCGAGCCTTTAATTCTCGAGCCACTGGTTCCCAGAGAATTTGTAATTTTGTAAAAGAAGAAAATAGCGCGTGGGTCCCACTTTCCCTAAAGATCAATGTCTCATCATCAAGTTCTGTGACAAAGTTCTTAATTTAATTTTTGTTATTAAATCTCTTATTAATCAATCGAAGATACCAAAGTGAATGATCGCGAGGTAAGAGTAGAAATAGTCGTGTCCCTTTGATTCTAAGCTGTTCGTTCCTTCTTAGAGGGGAAGAGGCCGAGGGAAGAGGAAGAAGTGTTGGAGATTGCGGATTGATATTCTTGCTTTTCGGTGATCACAGCTTGTTTTTTCAGAGATTTGTCGCCACGTCTTACTGTTAATGCAATCGAATCCTAGGGGCTCTACTCATAATTTCTGCTTCATCATTGTTTAGAGACTAGAGAGAGAGAGAGAGAGAGAGAGAGAGAGAGAGAGAGAGAGAGAGAGACGGGACTTGCTGCTTTGGGGTGCGAGATCCAGAGGCGGAGTTGGTGCCTTTACATGCCATTGGTAACAGATCTGAATCTACTTTCGCCATTACATTTCCTTTTCGATTTATTTTTCTTTTCTTGTGAAATATGAGTGTTTTGCCGGAGTAATATACCGCAACAATCAGTGTTTTTGCTTTTGAGTTGTAAGAATTTGCTTTATTTTGTGTTTAGCTAAAGTGAGAATAAAGTTGAAGTTAGTTAAAGATCCGCTGTTAAATTTCTAATATAATATCAGTTTTGTTAGTTGTGATTGGATTTAAAGAATGTTGCGTTTGTCAGCTGATAGTGCGGTAAAAGATACTTGTGTGAGGCTAGGGGAATTCTTGTGCCATGTGACGTAAAACACTAGTGATTAAAGATTTCAGCTTCCTCTCCTCTCTCTTATAGATCGGTCGAAGTATGCTTCCTTGATTCTATGGCTCAAAATGCAAACAGTTCAAGCTTGAATTACTCCTCTCTGCTTTTCTTTTACAACCCATATTATGGACTTACCTCTTTCTTCTTTATTGAACGTCTGGCATCCGTCAGTTGGGCAGATTGTTCACGTGATTGAGAACTAGCTACATAGTAGGTGCTTTAGGTAATAGTTTTCATAAAAGCTGAGAAGTTTGTGTATTTGTTCCGAAGTAGAGTGGACCTGCAATTGAACGAGGACTTTCGTATTTGTTTTCCATGTATTAGCATTTAGATGATTAGATCTCCAGCCTTCAGGTTTTCTTTTTCTGTTGGATTATGATTCATCGACACGTATGCCGCCAAATTCATTCCTCATTTCTTATGCTCTTGTTTTCTTTCTTTATTTTTAAATTTCTTAGCCTCTCGATTTGACAAAAAATGGACTGAATTTTGAACTTCATTCTGTTGTTTGAATTTGAAATCAAGCAAGAGGAGGAGGGGTGGGGGGGGGGGGATAATTTTATTCTCGCTGCTAAAAGAGTGAAAATCAATTAATTTCAGCTACATCATGGCAATCAAGTCAAACTCAACTGACGGTAGGACGAGGAGCTCTGTTCAAATCTTCATAGTAGCTGGATTGTGCTGTTTCTTCTACATTCTGGGTGCATGGCAGAAAAGTGGTTTTGGGAAGGGAGATAGCATAGCTCTGGCGATAACTAATAAGGGAGCAGACTGCAATGTACTTCAAAATCTAAATTTTGAGACCCATCATGGTGGTGTAGCTGAATCTGAGTCAAAACTCAAAGTGTTTGAACCTTGCCATCCTCGTTATACTGATTACACTCCCTGCCAAGATCAAAGACATGCTATGACCTTTCCCAGGGAAAATATGATTTATCGTGAAAGACATTGTCCCAGTGAGGACCAGAAGTTACAATGCCTTATTCCTGCTCCTAAAGGATATGTTACTCCATTCCCTTGGCCAAAGAGCCGTGACTATGTACCCTTTGCTAATGCACCGTATAAGAGCTTGACGGTTGAGAAAGCTGTGCAGAACTGGATTCAGTATGAGGGCAATGTATTTAGATTCCCAGGTGGGGGAACACAGTTTCCTCAAGGTGCAGATAAATATATTGATCAGCTTGCTTCTGTGATACCAATTGAAAATGGGACAGTCAGAACCGCACTGGACACCGGTTGTGGGGTATGTTCTATTTTGATCAATTTCTTGAGAAGCAAGTTGTACTTGTTCTTTGTACAATACATATAAGCTTTATGGCTAAAACCCCGAAGTGTGTTATTTTCGCAGGTTGCTAGTTGGGGTGCATATCTTTTAAGTAGAAATGTTATCGCCATGTCGTTTGCACCAAGAGACTCACATGAAGCACAGGTCCAATTTGCTCTTGAAAGAGGTGTGCCCGCTGTTATTGGTGTTTTGGGTACCATTAAGCTTCCTTATCCATCTAGAGCTTTCGACATGGCTCACTGTTCTCGTTGTTTAATCTCATGGGGAGCAAATGGTAAGAATTATCAGATCGCAGTTTTTCCATCTTTGTTGTCTTCTTTCTTTCTGTCCTATTTGGAATTTGAGGTGTACTCAATTATATTTCTTTTCCATCTTCAGATGGAAAATACCTGATGGAAGTTGACCGAGTTCTTAGACCTGGTGGTTATTGGGTCCTTTCGGGTCCACCAATCAATTGGAAGAATAATTATAAAGCATGGCAGCGTCCCAAGGAGGAACTTCAGGAAGAACAAAGAAAGATCGAAGAAATTGCTGAAAATCTATGCTGGGAAAAGAAGAGCGAGATAGGTGAAACTGCCATTTGGCAGAAACGAGTCAATGCTGATTCATGTCCTGGCCGACAAGATGATTCGGCTACGTTTTGCCAATCTTCAGAAGTAGATGATGTTTGGTATGGTCCAATCTCCTATCTTTGGTATTCATTGGCACGGATTTCACAAATTTCTTCTCCACGTGCTGCTTTACTCTGCAAATGCTCATTTAAACATGCACACAGCACACATTGTGGAAACTTTTTATAGTTAATAATGGCAGTCCCAATTTATAAGTTGGAAACTATCTCAAGGTTTAGCATGAGGCTCTGTAATAACCATAGTTTCGCTGGAATTATTTACCTAGCATATTATTTAATACTCCCAGTAAGCTACGAAGATATGTTTTTGGTAATGGATACAAAAATTTTGTGGTAAATTTCTTACCGTGAAATTGTTGTCCTAACAGAACCTTAAACCAGAGCAGCTTTGCACATGTTTTCTGAAGTTGGTTATGTGAAATTTTGTATTTTGTTGTTATTGTTAGGTATAAGAAAATGGAGGCATGCATAACCCCATACCCTGATGTTAGTTCAGATGGCGTTGCTGGTGAGGAACTGAAGCCATTTCCAGAGAGGCTACATGCCGTCCCTCCTCGAATTGCTAGTGGATCTGTTCCTGGAATTTCTGTTGAGACCTACCAAGAGAATAACAAAAAATGGAAAAAGCATGTAAATGCGTATAAGAAAGTCAACAAACTCATCAACTCAGGTAGATATCGCAACATTATGGACATGAATGCTGGTTTGGGAGGGTTTGCAGCAGCACTTGAGTCATCCAAACTGTGGGTCATGAATGTGGTTCCCACCATAGCTGAGAAAAAGACTCTAGGAGTCATATATGAGAGGGGATTAATTGGCATCTATCATGACTGGTATCTTTTCTCTACTTTTTGGTCATGTTTAGTTATTTCAGACGTGAAGCATTGGTTTTACTTTCATCTTTTGGTTCCCTTTCTTTAGTCTGAAGTACCTCTGCCTGACTAAAAGATAATTGCAATTTATCATGGGATGCTACGACATTGAGTTGCTACCAAGCCATTGTTTGATCTAAATAAGGATTGAATCTTTTGATCCTAATGTTTCTTTTTAGTTTTAACACATATAATCCTAAATCCTTTTCTTTTTTCTTAACAAGGACGGAAATTCTAGATCCTAACTTTTTTTTATGTAAATATATTATGCTGGTTCAGGTGTGAAGGTTTCTCCACGTACCCAAGGACATACGACCTGATTCATGCTAATGGTGTTTTCAGTTTATACCAGGACAAGTGAGTATATATACAACGGAATTCAATTATGATTTTGAATCCTAGATTTCAGTATCATACAAGTATCTGATTTAGACTTTTCTGCAAAGTGATGTGTGATATGCATGTGTTTATATTGGTTAGGAGCCAGTGTACATGGGAGCATCAGATTTCTACTACAAGATTCTTATGCTAATGTAGAAAAATGTGGTTTCAGATAAAATGTAGAAAATGTTACCCGGATTCTCGGCTATGTTTGGATCTTGAAAATAAGAGGAAAAGAAAAATGAGAGGAAAAGAAAGTGGAATTAGAGGAAAAATGAAAGAAGTTATTAATTTGGTAGAATTCATTCATATAACTATTTTCCTCTACAAATTCCAAAAGCTGTAAACAAGAAAAATGCAATCTTCCACATTTTTCTTTACTTTCCTACTAATTTTCAATATCCTGACATAACCTAAAAGTAAACAGATATTGGGAATTTGAAATGCTTTTTTATCCAAGCATGTCAAGAGCTTCACTTCTATTTCATATCACCTTTAACGAGGCCTATCCAAGTGGTATCATTACCTCGTTGTTGAGTAATTCGGTTTGTTGATTAATTGATCAATCAGCTTCTGACACGAGTTTAATCCCAAGCACTAACCTTTTGTTGGAAAAATGCGAAGAGATCCTGTTTACATTTGTAATATTTCGATTTCTTGTAAAGTTTCTTCTTTGTGTGTGTACACAATGGTTGTGAAATATTCACATGGTGTAACTAACCGCAGATGCAAGACGGAGAACATTCTTCTGGAGATGGACAGGATTTTGAGACCAGAAGGCGCAGTCATACTCAGAGATGAAGTAGACGTGCTAATTAAGGTGAAGAAGATAGTCGGAGGGATGAGGTGGAACACTAAAATGGTGGACCATGAAGATGGCCCTCTTGTTACAGAGAAGATATTGTTTGCTGTCAAGCAATATTGGGTTGCGGGAAACTCCACATCCATGCAATGAAACTTGAAAATGAAAGGTTGAAGCATTTGCAAGCTCCTTCACAGCTATAAAGGCTCCGAGACGGAATGATCATTATACCCCTGGCGTCATTTGTAACCGCACAAGTACTCGAACAGAGTGAGGGGGACTTAAACTTGTATGCTTTGTTTCTTAACCTTTGCCCTTTTTCTCATCTAAATTAAGCATGGTTAAAGGTTATAGCTTAAAATCTATATCAGTTGGTTATTCTTACTCATTTTTTGACATGCCCTTTTGTTGTATCATTAGAGTTATTAAAACAGACACTTGTATTGGCGTTCTCAATGAATTGTCGGAGTTTCAGAGTTGCCTAAAAAATTCTGGGTTTTGTCCTTGCTCTTAAGAACAGGTAGTTTTTATGTTATATTTTCTTCCAGACATGGCTAATCGTAAACATGAAGGGCTCTGAAAATTTGAATCAGTAAGAAAGTTTAGCATTTATGTTATATTTTCTTAAGAACAGGTAGTTTTATGTTATATTTTCTTCCATATAGATGTCTCAATATGACTTTTTTCTGACATATCAATAATGACTATATTAATCTTTCAATTTGCAATTTAAATATAACATAAATCCTACGATCCGACATTATCTTTTATGTTGAGCACAAAAGTTTAGGATTTGATTCTTAATCGAAGAGAGCTTTATTCTCTCTCTACCTTTTTTCTCTTGCCTTCTCTCCTGATTCACCTTTCTTTCTTCCTCTCCTCAGCAATTTCTTTTCCTTCTCTCCTGATTCACCTTTCTTTCTCCCTCTCCTCAGCAATTTCTTTTCCCTTTTGCCCCTCTCCTCTGTTTTCTCTCTATTCTCTTTTCCTTCTCTTTTGTTGGTTTTGCTTTCTTTGTCGTTCTGTTTTTGAGTTTTTTGCGGAGTTCTCCTTCTGTTTTGGAAGGTTTTTATTTTTATTGATAATGTAAATTTTGGTCCACTAAATCATTGGTCCTTAGTGGGGTTTCTCTTCGTATCAGGCTTTTATGGAGATTTGGGGTTTTATTTGTGTGCGACGCAATCAGATTTCTCATATCTGTTTTAGATTATGTTATTCTTCATGCAAATATGTCTTTGCAGTGCTAGCTGATCGAGTCAAGTTTGGATGGTTGAGAACTTTTGGAATGAGCCGCTTGAGATCTACTTTTGTGTACTGTTTATGTTAGGGGTTGTACCCTCAAAGCATGTGTATTGACATTTGGTATGAAAATTAATGAGGATTACATTGTTTTTATAATTGTTCTTTTAAATTATTGTTGAATAATTTATATAAATATCTGAATATTTCATATTCATTAATGAACTATGATATTGTATTAGTACGAGAGTATTAAGATCATAAATAATAAATAAAATTGTAAGCAGCATATTAAAATATGAAATTTTTAATGAATGCTTGTTAGTACAGTTCACTAAGCATTATGATTGCATGTAAAATAATGGATATATTTATATGTTAAATGTTGTGGGAGTTTTTTTACATTGTTCATATAATATGAGATGTGTATGAATGAATTGATGGTTATATTTTTTGAATGTATGAAAAATAATGGATCATTAATTGTATAGTGATTATTGGGTTAACTTTTGATCTTTTAATTTTTTCCCCCTTAGATCTTGTGTAAGCCATTTTGAGGCGTAGGAATTCTTGTAATTTATTTTGAATATTATTGTAATTATTCCGAACGCGAAAAAATGAAGAACAAACGAGACGAACGGTAGAATTTAATGATGAAAATTAA
>QANY01003937.1:0-190803 GCA_003255025.1 Datisca glomerata
GGAAGAAGGAGCCCTAGCTACATAGGAGGAGCCTTATGAAGAATGCAACCTAACCCTGAGATTGACATGATATTTTGAAAATTATTTTGTTAAGTTATAGAATTGTAGGATATTGTTTTTTTGGAACATGGTGTAATTTGGGAGTATGCAAGCTATTTGTCTCTTTTTAGGTAAACGGTTAACGTTACTACTTTTGTTATGTTATACAATTGTTAAGTATATTATTTTTTGTTATGTTGAATTGTTAATGATACTACTCTTTGTAAGTTTATAGAGTTGTTAAGTAATGAATGTTCTACGTTATGATGATTTTGTTATGTTATGCTATAGAATGTGGAGTTATGGCTTAGAATTGCAATATGTTTTGTTATAATTTGTAAAGAATGATAAACTGGATAACCCATTGCACTTTCCTTGCATAAAAAAACTTTCATTAAAAATCCATTGTTAGATTAGACACTTTCTTTACTCTTTCAAAACATATAATTGTTGAAATTAGTGTATTGCATTATAAGATTAAAGGGCATTAACAATAATACAACAATTCAGTAAATATATTGACTACAATAGGTATTTGTAAGGAATTACAAGATCATAGAGAGATACACGTCAACGCTTGAGCAAGAAACAACGGTAAACAAATTTAATGTAGTTAAGTTATTAATTTTTGACTTAGTATGATTGTGTAGATGTATTATGTAATACAGATTTGTATGTTGATACACAATGGTCGAGATCATTGGTTTATGGCCAAGATCTGCATCATGGACGAGGAAGTCACCATATGGGACACCTTGCGAGATAGCCGGCATAACGCAGAACGGACCGAAAAGATAAGAAAGATTGTATGTTCTAACCCTTCATCATGACTTGTAATTTGTCTTATAGCATTTAATTCTGGTTCGATTTGACCAGATATTTTGAAGTGGCCAGGAGCTGACACCGGGCTTTGACCGCGACAAAGTCGGGTTTGATTTAACCAAAGATATTTGACAGGAAAATAGACCTGGAACAGGCTTCGACCTCAACTCAATTTGGGTTAGATTTAATCGGATTAATAGATGTTGAAGTTGACTTATCAAGTCTCATATAACAACAAAAGCTAGATTAATGCAAGCTTTAAATATGGAAATTCATGCGTGGATTTTGAAAGAATATCACTAAATGATTCATGCACTTGAATTGTATCAAAACAACTAATGTGATGCATCTCTATGCATTGCAAGATAATGATTTTGAATGCATACTGTGCATGATTGTGAACATTTGTAAGAAAAGTATTTGAAGATTTTTGAAAGTTGACTAACGTGGCCTTTGATTTTAAATGGATGCTCTTAATGGTTTGAAACCAAAGCAACTAGTATGACGCATGTTTATGAAATTCTTGACTTATATTAGAAGTGGGATGATCATGATAGTGTGAACAATATGCATGACCGTGAGCATTTAAGAGAATTTTAAGATGATTTTTTTAAATGGGTCATTGTAGTCACCTCCATCATCCTTTTGAGTGTCTTTTGGACTAGAATCATGGATTGACATGAGATATTGAGCATATGATAGAGAAAATGATGTGCCCTTTATACTGGATCATTCCCCAATATTTAGCTTTTTGCCAATGGTAGAGAAACAGATGATTTCCCCTTTGTTCATCTGATTCTCTTCACTTGTACATATCATATTGTTTTGTAGCTACATTCCCCTTCTTGTTCACGGTGTCTTTTCAGATAACTTCAAACCCTCTTATATATACATGTTGACATTTTCCCTCCTATTTTCTTTGACCAATGATGGCCTTTCAAATATTCACCATGACCTGGAACTCTTTTTTCCATGGTGCCTTTTCAGGTTTTCACCATGCCCTCGAGCTCATTTTTGTGCCAAAAGTCATGCTCTTAAGTAATTTTAAGAGTAATTTATAATGTCATCTACATGCTCTAGATGTTGGAGGGAAAAAATAGAGAAAGTAAGAATGATAGAGTGAATATTGTGAATAAAGGCTTTTTATTGACAAAAAAGCTGATAAAAAGGATTTAAAGAGGTTATGAGAAAATAAATTGTGGAATAAGAATTTTCCCATTTTCAGAATGACTCTTTTGAGAATTAAAACATTTCACATACTACTTTTCTCACTCATAGTGATCATACTTTCATTCTTTTCCTTTTCCATTTTTTTCTTCTTTTAAGAGGTGATGTCTTGCTCATGACATATATATATTGAGGTATTAACTTATTTAAAGCCATACTCTTATTGTAGATAGATCTTCTTGGTCCGGAGAGAACTTTCAATTAGGTTGTAATGTAGGCTAGGATTTTTAGACTGCCAAAAGAAATGATATCAAATGCTCAAAAGCTCATACGAAAATGATATGTTTAAACCAATGATTCGTTGAGAATTTTGTCAAATAAAGACTGCCACAGTGTGAGTTTTAACATTTTATCATGAGAGACCAAAATTGGATAGTTGTACATGAACTTTTTGTAACAAATTACCCCTGTATGGGAAAATGCATTTAGAATTTTTGTTGAACAAATTTCCCCTAAAGTAAGAGGATAATCTAAAAAAATCACAAGTCTTATTTGGCTTTGACTTTTTTTTTACATTTGCTATATTTTTTGTAGATTTTTTTGCCTCTGTCTTTTTCTTTTGTACCAGTTTAAAAAAAATTTTCTCCTTTTAAGACATATATATTGAAAAAAATAATAATTACCCTAGTGTAGGGAGTGATCATTGGCTGGGTTTCATGAAATGAAGATTCTTTTAAGGCTCAGTTGGGCTTGTAATGGATAAAAGTGTTTGGGATTATAGAAAGAATGCCTCTCCATAATTTCTAATAAGAAGTAAAGTCAACAAGAACATGACCTTAGATAAAGATAACACCTTTTTGAAATGTCTTTATTCATCAGAAGAAGACTATTTTCACTTTTATTTGTCTTTTCACTGAAAATAAGATCGTCAAAGCTATATTTGATATTGCTTATGCGTTTATTCTCAAAATCATCATTCCTAATTTAGATTGGTTTGTTGGGTGAAAGGAAATAAATCAGACAAATGCAAGAGTATGACGTCAATGGATGAAGAACTGGAAATTCATCTATTAACTTTGAAATGAGCAGAAACGTAAATAGGATAAAAAAACTAGAATTGGAAGTAGGAAACGACTAAAAATAAACGAACACAATAAGAATATGTATGACAAAAGTTTCTCAGATATTGGGTAGAGCTTTGAGGAATTTAACATTAACTCGTCACTCTTGAAGGCCCCTTAGAAGCAATGACGATTTGGTGAGACCTCAATTATTGAACTTATAGTCAAGACAACAATGATATGTGAAAATATCGATATATTGCAACCATTAAAACATTCACCGCGTCAAGTTGTTCTATTATCACATGAAGAGATACGTTCTACGAAATTTTCCATGGCATTCCCATGCTCTGGTGGAGAGTTGGGGCTAGTTATTAGTTGTCATAAGCTTTTTTGAAGTTTAGCCAACCGACTTTGATTAACATATGAACTTTAGCTTCCAACATTGTGTAATTTTTAATTGAATGTCCCATTGCCCCTGCATGATAATCACATCGAGTAGTTGGATTGTACCATTTAAGATATGGTGGCTGGAGAGGCTCGTAAAGGATCGACAACAACTAGTTATTCTATATTAATTGTGGTGATAATTCTGTATAGGACATCAGAAGTGGTCATATTGGACGAACCGTTGGTTATTCCTATTTCTCCTTTGAGGTTGGTCAACTTGACCAACATTTTACTGATGAGTTGGTGGTCTCAGATAAGATCTTGGGTTATTTCAAAATGTTGATTGTTGGGAATGATAATTGCATGGAACTTATGGGGTATTCGCCACACATGATGTCATGGATTTGTTTCATTCAATGTACTTTGAAAAGCACAATCCGGGGTTCACAGCTTGTAATGGTACCCAAAATTGATCGTTTGTACCTCTTATTCTTTTCATTTCGACGGCAACCTATTTTTTGTAGAGGTTGCTTCTAACAAAGCTCCTGGAATACTATCACTTTTTATCCCACATTCTATTCTTTCACTAATGACTATAATATTAGAAAATCCACTTGGAGCATTTTCAATCATTCTATCATGAAGACCTCAAGGTATTGATGAAAATTCCAACTATTTTTGACAAGGCGGGTTATACTTGAGCAGCTAATTCCCTCCACCTTTGAGCATATTCCTTAGAGATTTCAATATGCTTTTTTTCAACCTTTGCAGATCATAATAATTAGAAGCCATGTCCATATTGTACTCGTGTTGTCTCAGAAAAGTGCCAGATTAGTCTTTACATCTCTGAATATGTTGACCATCCAACTGGATGTTCCAGCGAGATGCATCCCCCAATCAAACTGTCTTGAGAAAAAAATGGATCAACAACTTATCATCAAGCTTGCATGTAGTCATTTTTCTACAAATACACAATAAGGTGACTTCTCAGGCATGTACTGTCATCATACCTTTCAAACTCATGAAGTTTGAATTTGTCAGCGGTGGTTATATCTTGGACCAGACATAATTAGGTTGCATCAATGATACCGTATACATATGCTCATTCAATAGCACGCAACCTCTCGTCTAGAAAATCTAACTTATCACTCATCAGTGGAATTTCACTTAGTTTGATAATGAGCTTATACTCTTTTGGGTCATCGAGATCAGGTATGATGATTCGCTCATTATCATGTTCTCTTTGTGAGGTGAAAACTTGATTATGGTCAGGTGCCGCTGTTGGGGTGCCGTACCCAAATTTTCTTGAATGCATCAATTCTTAGGGACTTGGAAACATGTAGTGTTGCACATTTATTGGTATTGATGGAGCATGAAATTGGTTTATCTGATGACATCGGTAGAATGTAGTGAATCTAGGATGGTAAAGTGGAGTATCGACGTTGCTTTCATGGTGATGGATTATGGATTTTCAAGACATGCTTTTTCTTTGTTGGTGGCGAGAAGTTCCAGGATTCTAGCCATTTGTTCTTTCAACTCCCAAATTTCTTGTTTCATTATCTCTTGTCATTGCTTTTTCTTGTTCATCCGTGATTCTAGCTTGAGATTATGCTCTTTAAGGATAATGGAGGCGCACCCAATATGTTTTCTTTTTCTCTTTCATTTTTATTCATTTTTTTTAAACGAAAAAAAGAAAAAGAAAACTACATTAGCACATGTATGAGGGAAAGAAAGAAACTACAATGCATGAAGGAATGAAAGAAATTTAATTGCATGAAAGAGTAAATAAATCATATTATATAGTGAAGCAAACGATGAACCTATGATGCATGTACTAAAGTTAGACTTATAATGCACAAAAGAAATAATGAAAATTCTGATGCATGAAATGAAGAATTATATACAAATAATGAATTTAGAAAAAATGTTGATGAATGGAGTTAAAGACAATTCTAGAAGATGGAGGGAAATAAGGTTCGCCCCCAAATATTTATTGTACTTGTATGCCAAAATAATAACAATAATAATCAACTGTAGATACCGTATTTTATCCGGCCTAATACATGAAATATACATGTTTTATATTTTGACTCTTTTAATAATCCAAGACTATGTGTATAATTTGAAAGCTAATCCAATACTAAAATAAGAAAAGTGGTCCAAAGACTAAAAAGTAAAAATTGAAAAAAGAAGACTAAAAAGTAAAAATTGAAAAAANATAATCACATCGAGTAGTTGGATTGTACCATTTAAGATATGGTGGCTGGAGAGGCTTCTAAAGGACCGACACCAACTAATTATTCTATATTAATTATGGTGATACTTCCGTATAGGACATCAGAAGTGGTCATATTGGACGAACCGTCGGTTATTCCTACTTCTCCTTTGAGGTTGGTCAACTCGACCAACATTTTACTGGTGAGTTGGGGGTCTCAGATAAGATCTTGGGTTATTTCAAAATGTTGATTGTTGGGAATGATAATTGCATGGAACTTATGGGGTATTCGCCACACATGATGTCGCGGATTTGGGTCATTCAATGTACTTTAAAAGGCACAATCCGGGGTTCACAACTTGTAATGGGTGCCCAAAATTGATCGTCTGTACCTCTTATTCTTTTCATTTCGACGACAACCCATTTTCTGTAGAGGTTGCTTCTAACAGAGCTCCTGGAATAGTACCATTTTTTATCCCACATTCTATTCTTTCACTAATGACTATAATATCAGAAAATCCACTTGGAGCATTTCCAATCATTCTATCATGAAGACCTTAAGGTATTGATGAACATTCCAACTATTTTTGACAAGACGGGTTATACTTGAACAGTTAATTCCCTCCACCTTTGAGCATATTCATTAGAGATTTCAATATGCCTTTTTTTTCAACCTTTGCAGATCAAAATAATTAGAAGCCATGTCCATATTATACTTGTGTTGTCTCAGAAAAGCGCCAGTTAGTCTTTACATCTCTGAATATGTTGACCATCCAACTGGATGTTCTAGCGAGATGCAGCCCCCAATCAAACTGTCTTGAGAAAAAAAATGGATCAACAACTTATCATCAAGCTTGCATGTAGTCATTTTTCTACAAATACACAATAACCACTTCTCAAGCATGGACTATCATCATACCTTTAAAACTCATGAAGTTTGAATTTGTGAGCGGTGGTTATATCTGGACCAGACATAATTGAGTGGCATCAATAGTACCGTATACATATGCTCATTCAATAGCACGCAACCTCTCATCTAGAAAATCTAACTTATCACTCATCAGTGGAATTTCACTTAGTTTGATAAGGAGCTTCTGCTCTTTTGGGTCATCGAGATCAGGTATGATGATTCACTCATTATCATGTTCTCTTTGTGAGGTGAAAACTTGATTATGGTCAGGTGCCGCTGTTGGAATGTCATACCCAATTTTTCTTGAATGCATCAATTCTTGGGGACTTGGAAACATGTAGTGCTACAAATTTATTGGTATTGATGGAGCATAGAATTGGTTTGTCTGATGACATCGGTAGAATGGAGTGAATCCAGGAGGGTAAAGTGGTGTATCGACGTTGCTTTCATGGTGATGGAACCCTTTACGGATTTGCAAGACATGCTTTTTCTTTGTTGGTGGCGAGAAGTTCCAGGATTCTAGCCATTTGTTCTTTCAACTCCCAAATTTCTTGTTTCATTATCTCTTGTCATTGCTTTTTCTTGTTTATCCGTGACTCTAGCTTGAGATTATGCTCTTTAAGGATAATGAAGGCGCACCCAATATGTTTTCTTTTTCTCTTTCATTTTTATTCATTTTTTTAAAATGAAAAAAAGAAAACTACATTAGCACATGTATGAGGGAAAAAAGAAACTATGCATGAAGGAATGAAAGAAATTTCAATGCATGAAAGAGTAAATAAATCATATTATATAGTGAAGCAAATGATGAACTTATGATGCATGTACTAAAGTTAAACTTATAATGCACAAAAGAAATAATGAAAATTCTTATGCATGAAATGAAGAATTATATACAAATAATGAGTTTAAAAAAAAATTTGATGGATGGAGTTAAAGACAATTCTAAAATATGGAGGGAAATAAGATTCGCCCCCAAAAATTTATAATATTTGTATGCCAAAATAATAATAATAGTAATCAACGATGAATGTAAGGATGAAAATGATACATTTATGGGGTTGAGAATGATGATGATGAGGATGATAATGAGGATGATCCTGACCATGATGATGATGACATGATGACGACCATGATGATGACTCGATTCAAAAAAATTGAAAACAAGTTATGGCAAATATCAAGTACCACATAAATGTTCAACATGACCTAACACAATTGGGAGACCCTAGGATTTGGTTTTGATTTCTCATTATGGGAGGCTTTAAGGCTATCTAGATATGTGTAGTTAGGGTTAAAACTCTTAAAATGATCTCAGGCTGTCCACATTGTTATCCAAATGGAGTAACAAAGTCCCCAAATGGTGTTCTGAAAGGGTCGACCTGAGTGAGAACTTTCATGAGCCTGCACGGGAACCTCAATTTCACAAAAATATTCCACTACTCATTCTCTCTAATCCTAAAGGAAAAGCTTGGGGTATGAGGCTAGTATATGTGTGTGAATTAGAATTTATGTAAAAAATATACATCCAAAAAATAAACTACACACAAATTACAAGCATGAATAAGAAAAATGATGAATCAAATAAACAAACAAAGAACAAGAGTTCTCTGGGTTTTAGTTTGATAATAATGGTGGAGTCGTCAGATATTCCTTGATCTTTTTAAGAGCTTATTCACATTCTTCATCCCATCCATCTGTGGAGTTCTTTCATAATTTCGCAAAAAAAAGGGTTTACATTGTTCAATTGATCCTTGAAAGGAACTTGTTTAGCGCGGCTAATCTCCCGGCCAGACCTTGTATTTCTTTATGGTTTCGAGGGGATCTTATATCCATTATGGCTTTCACCTGGTCCGGGTTGACTTTAATTCCTCTTTGTGCGACCAAGTGTCCTAAGAATTTTCCTGCTGCCACTCCGAATGTGCATTTCTTTGAATTCAATTTCATGGAGTTTTCCCTCAGGATTGAGAAAGCCTCATTAAGGTCTTTGACGTGATCTTCCCATTTATAGCTCTTGACTAGCATACCATCCATATAGACCTTCATGGTTTTCCCGATCTATTCTCGGAAGATTTTGTTCACCAACCTCTGGTAAGTAACACTTGCATTTTTCAAATCAAAAGACATTACTTTGTAACAAAAGTACCTTGTTCAGTTATGAAAGACATATTTTCCTAACTAGGTTGGAATATTTTAACCTGGTTACATCTGAAGAAGGCATCTATGAAACTTATGAGTTCGTGTCCCGAAGTGACATCCACCTTCTGATCTATTGTCGATAATATATATTCGTCTTTGGGGCATGCTTTATTCATATATGTAAAATCTACGCAAATTCTCCATTTCCCATTCTTATTCTTAACCATGAAAACCTTCGCAAGCCACTCTGGGTAATCTACTTCCCTGATGAAGCCCGCTTTTAGCATTTGTCGACTTCTTCTTTAATGGCAATATTCTGTTCGGCGTGAAACTTCCGTTGCTTTATTGGCCTGGCAGTAGGATTAGTATTTAGTTTATGACATATTATATCCTTAGGTATACCTGGCATCTCCTGGGATGTATTAGTAAAGATATCCTTGTTTTCTCAAAGAAATCTGATCAGCCGCTCTTTTTCTGTCCATTCTAGGTGGGTCTCGATGTTGGTCGTCTTCTGCATTTCTTTGTCCAAGCAAACAAGTTCAGTTTCTTTAGCTGCCTCGTACCTTGGGCCCACCTGCCCATCTTCCTGTGGTTCCTATTATTCTGTAGCAATCATTTTCTCCTCCACTTGCTTAATGTTTGTTTTTCTTTTCACCGAGTCTAACTCGGTCACTGGACATATCCTGGCGGTTGCCTGATCTCCCATGATGGTTTTTATCCCTTTTGGAGATGAGTACTTCAGTACTTGGTAGAATGTTGATGGTACAACTCTCATCTTATGTAACCAGGTTCTTCCCAAGATGGCGTTATAGAGAGATGATGTGTCCAATACTACGATTCCCTTTGAGTAACTGACTGCTCCGTTGAAGCCTATAAGCTGTTGTGGGGGCCCTTGCAGCTGAAGATTTCGTATGGCCATCTTTGCAAGCGTGGATCAGGGGAGGACATTGACGACACTGCCATCATCAATCAACACCCTTCTTAATAAACAATTCTTGACTTGGATTGAAATGACTATGGTGTCATTATGGTGCTCGTCATGCTTTAGGTCCAGGTCATCAAATATCAGTGGTAGGCTTTCGCCATCATTCGACGTGTTTTCCTACTCCCAGTTTCCTCCAACATTGGTTTCTTGCAGTACATCTTCCTTTCCTTCCTACCGGTTCCCTCTTGCTCGATTGCTGCAATGATGGTGTCAACGATCTGAAGTGGTTGTTTCCCATTGTCTCGTTTCTCTTCATCTAGGATCCCATTTTCTTTTTTCCATCTCGGTTCCCCCATTTTCACATATTGATTACGATACCCCTTTTTGGCTAATTTCTCCACATAAATCTTTAGTTAGAAGTAGTCTTTCGTGTAATGCCCACTGCTTCTGTGATACGAGCAGTACTTATACTTATCTTTGTAATGCGACTCCTTTGTAAGTAAGGTTGGTCTCTTTCACCATTGTTTGTCTTTTATCATATCGAGGACTTGGTTTATCGACACCGTTAATGGAGTATAAACCTTGTTTGAATACCTTTTTCGGTTCTCAGTTTTGTCTCGTTTAATGTCACCTCATTCGTCATCCTTTTCCGTCTTCTAAGTCCTTTTTCTATAAATTTTATGGTCTTGTTCTTCTTTCTGGGACTCATCATTCCTCATTTCCACTAGTTTCAACATGCTTTTATTTTCCTTTTTCCAGCGTAATGTAGGTTTGTGCTTGCTAGAATGTCTCAACCAAGGTTAAAGGTTTGATTTTTGATAGATTGTCGAAGAGGGGTGAGTTCAGGTCTAGTCCTCATTTGAAAGCCAACATGGCAACTCGGTCATCGTAATTTTCCACCTTGGACATTTCTTCCTTAAACTTGTGGGTGTATTCTTGCAAGGATTCTCCTTTCTTGGCAGACATGGTTAAAAGGTATTCTGAATCTTCCATCACCATCTGGTACATGGAGTACTGTTCTAAAAACATAGTAGACATAACAGTAAAGTTAGTAATTAAATGAGCGGGAAAGGAATGATACCATTTTAGAGTCGTCCCATCTAGGCTAGTGGGGAACATTCGACACATCAACGCATCTTCATGTTGATGCAATGCCATGACTTGTTTGAATCGTCTAAGATGGTCCATGGGATCAGACTTCTCTTTATAGCACTTTAACTTTGGCGCTATAAACTTCCTTGGTACCCTCACCATTAGGATTTCCAGACTAAGTGGAGTACGAGTGAGTGACTCCAGCTCAGCCTTTCCCGCACTCCCCAGGTTCTTTAGCTCCATCATCTTCCTTTCTAGCATATCCTCCATTGCCTCTTCAGTCATGACCTTTGGCGGACGTGGTTCTCCCGTTGTCCTTCTTGTGTCAAGTTGAGACTAGATTTCCGCGTCCTCATCTCGCACATTCCTACGGTCATGACCTTCGGTGGACATGGTTCTCTCGTTCTCCGTGATCAGTTTACTAACTCACCTCCGCTCTTGCCTGTGCAACTTCCCATTGTAAAGTATTGAATTAGTTTTGCATGGTCTGCCATGCCGTGCATAGTGCTTCAACATTCCTCTATTCAATCTCCTACATCCCGTTCATGATCATTTGAAGCAACTCCATCTGCGCAATGGGTTGATTGACATTCTCACCCCCATTCCTGGTTTTGTTTCCCTCGTTGAGGGCAGTATTCGACCTAGTTCTAAACATCGTTCAATTTTTTAGAGGTTATTTTCTTGAGGATTTCTCTCAGCTCTCAATGAAAACACCAAAATATAAATAATTTTTTCTCCCTCACATGAAAAATAATAGAAAGCTTGAGAGAATGAAGATGAACAATGGAGTAACGAAGTTTGTATTTGATTTTCAATGGATACATGAATGTTACAATTGGCCTATTCTTATAGGCTTTTACAGAATCTGATATCACATCTTTAGTAATGGTATTACTATGAAAATCATGGGGAATATTCCCATATCTAAGGATTTTGGGAGATATTCCCGTTTTAGGGAAGATTCGACTTCACTTTGGGGATAGCTAAATATTCCTCAAATTGTGGAGTAAATCTGCCCGTTGGATGACCTTGGTTAACGCTCCTCCGCCTTGCTATATTTGCCTGCCACGTATCCTGACTAATTTCCTTCTTACAATCGTCTAAACTGATCTTATGGCTACAACATGTTGTTCTTTCCTATGGTTCAAATCTTGCCACGCGTACTATGATATTTAATCTTGTTAAAGCACCATTAAATCTCTCTTTCAATCAACCTCACATTCCCCATCTCTACTCACACTATCAAAACTCGTCTCATTCCCTTTCATCAACCAACAAAACCGAATACATCATCTTCATCATTTTCTTTCATAGATCTACTAGACGATACCCACAGACCCATCATCAAGACTAACGTTGAAGCTATCCCTTGCTCTTTTCAACAACAGTTCTTCTCGTTCTTCAACATGAGCTCCATCACCATAACTTTCATCACAACTATTCTTCCATTTACACCTCTGATGATGTTCTTTGGCCGAGCCTTCATCTCTTCAAGTCTGCATGATAAGTTTTCTTCTCTTATCATTTTTATTGTCAGATGTTTAATAAAATATTCGTTGTAAAATATGGATTTTCAAATTTTTGATGACATGATTTAGAGACGTTGGAAGTCAAGTTCTCTATTTTCATGAGGTGAGTGGTCACAACTGAGAAGTTCAAAATTAATTCCAATATTTTTTCAATTATTTTTAAAATTCTGACGGTGGGGTTTAGAGACATTGGAAGTCCGATCCTTATTCTCGTGTGAAAAACTATATTTTGAAAATCTGAAATTAATTCTAATATTTGTTCTTAAAATATTTTCAACATGATTCTTATCATCTCAAATCTTTTGGAATAGATTTATACATAGACACGATCTTTTTAAATCATATTAAATCATATCTGGAGAAATATCTGAAGTCTATTTTTTAATATATTAAAATATAAATGATATTTGAAAATCCAATCCCTAGACCTTTTATGTTTACATAAATTAATTTAAAATGAATTTATAAATCTTTCAATAGTTCTAGTAACACTCATTATTCATTAATGTGACAAAGCTTGTCTCAATTTTGATATACGATAGCATATAATGAGACATGAACAAATATTTTTTACAAACATTTTTAGGAGTATAACATGCAACATTTGATGGAACTTTTGATAACCATTGAACGTCAGGTGGTGTGGAGTGCTAATATATTTCTCACTAAAAAATGACTCTGGAACCATCTTTGGTTTAACGCAGACCTGGACTTTTCAAAATTGAATAACCAATCACTTCCTAAAATGATTGGTGATAACTCTAAAAATTACTTTTCAAATATTTCCACCGTCTCTCCGCTTTGCACTCACATTGCAAAAAAAAATTTGAAGCTAGACTTGAGAATAAGTCAAGCCATTATAGGTTGGGTTTTGTCATTGATAGCTTTGTCCTCGACTGGCACATATAGGGGACATGTAGTTCTTTCCTATTGACCATGAGTCGGTCGAAATGGTAGTGAGACATGATTGGGTGTTGATTGGGCGCCAACTCATATAAATGAGGACACATTTTTTTGGCATTAACTAGGCATCAACTTATATTAAACGAGGAGACATAGTCATTTTCGCATTACCTAAGTCTTAGCTTATATAAGACAAAGACACATATATCTTTCAACACTGATTGAGCATTAACTCACATAGGGTGATGACCATAGTCCTTATATTAGGTGAGGAGACATAATCCTTTTCATGTTACATGTGTGTTAGCTTTATATAGGTCACAAACACAACGGTCTTTCAACATTGATTGAGCGTCAACTCGCATAGGGGAGGACCGTAGTCCTTTCTACACCGACTGAGCATCAATGTATTAAGGGTGAGTTAAGGTTGTTTGGATGCAACTTCAAGCAACTTCTTTACCTTATGTTTGATGTGGGATTCACCAAATTCCACACTTGGAGATCTCTTTATTGGGTGCCAAAAAGCACGAAGTGGATAGGGCTGGTGGGGTGCAGCCAAACGAGCTACTTGGGTGCGACCACCATTAGTAATAATAAGGTTGAGCCAAGTTTCAGAGTTTGAGTTCACTTCATTTAGGTATAGAATAACGTAAAATGGGTAGGCTGCTTGGGTGCCACTACCATTTATTATGGTGCCTAAAAGTGCTCTTCAACACCTAGCTGAAGTGTACTCGATGAATAGAACTTGGGTTGATCCCATAATAATTAATGGCATTCGTACCCCAACGACCCACCATGTCTGAACCCCAGTAGCCATACCCATTACGTACTTTTTGCCACCTAGTCATAGTGAGTAGATGCAGCTGAGGGGAGCTATTGGTGTGTGACTACCATTAATTCTTATGGGTCTCGTCCTCATACTTTGATCGATGTGTGAGCTTGGGGTTATCGCGTATGACTTTGACATATGAGTATGGGGTCATCTCGAATGGCTTCAGTGGGGATGAGCTCAGATTACTTTAGTGACTTTAGCTTATGAGCTCGGGGTCAACTCAAATGAGAAAACGGTGTCATTTTCCTAGAATGATTTGGCGGCATGTTTATGACTTTCTCACAACATTTTCATTTCAAAAGTTCACCAGAATGACATTTGGTGAACTTGTGTGACATGAGTTGAAAAATCGATGGTAGTGAGCATTAGAGGTAGGTGAGCTTTGAAGGATGGTGGTGTTAATACTTCTTTTTTATGTGAGCTCTAAACTTGGTACAAGCTTTATGATGGTGTTGTTCATGTCTTTATGTGAGTTAAGTTGTTTGTCAGAATGGACCTAGATTCTCATAAGGCTCAAACTTGCCTTTTACTTATTCCCAAAACCTAGAAAGAGAGAAAGTAAAGTAGGAAACTGAAGTGGAGTGATCTGCTTTTTAGCCCTTCAAAAGTTTAATGGTTGTGGGTACTGGTGGTTGCATTCCTTAATGAATGACATCACTTCCGTCTTATAGTGTTAGTTAGGGCAACTAAAGTAGCTGGGATAGGGCGCTGCTTTGTGCGGGGACCAAGGCGAGCCCTCTTATTAGATCATATCTTATTACAGCCTATGACCTTGTCTTTATCTTGTGGGTATAGACGACATACTATCTAACATCACGCGTCAGTTCCAGTGGGTGCTCCTTTGCTATGATTGGATCTCACGTATTTAATGTGTTGGCGTGGTCAACTGGTTTTGCTCCTCGGCTCTCAAGCGCTCCTCAAGTTTGACTAAAGTAAATTTCTACGACCACCGACAAATAGATTTAAATCCTAAAAAAACAATAGATAAAATAAAGTCTCCCATTGTTTCACATATGAGAATGACTTTATTTAGTTTTTTTAATTTCAAAGATATCAATTATAATATTCTACCTTAACATCACTATATTTTGGAGACTACTTTAGTATCTGACTATTGTGTACAGATATCTTATACATTAGTTTCGTAACTTTTGTTTGACTATGCTCGTCATGACGATAATCAGCACGCAACAAAACAAGTTCGTAAATATACTCCAAGAAGGAAATAACAATATGAATGTTTCCAAACGGCCCGCAACTGGGGGCACGCCATCGAAGCAGCCTATCCTCTTCACTAAGGCACGTGCCTATGTAAAATAACGAAAGCATGAAAATATATTAAAAGGGGAAAGTACACTAATATATAATTCACTGAATTATGCATGTCATGTTCCTTGAACCACCGGCAATCTTAATTATTAATAGCAAGTATTCTCAAGTACATTGAGAGACTCATTGAGTACTATATATACAAATAATAATTCTACACCGATTGATTAATTAATTAAATTTTAAATGATTAAGTGATATATCAATTATTTATAAGTTGATACTGTAAATTTTTTAATAAGTGTGAAAATATTAACTTATAAATGATTTACTTCATCACTTGTCACTTAACACTATGTCAATTATTTGATCGATGTAAAATTATTGGTATAACAATTGTGTATATTTCACATCATTAGTATTTTTTCATTTAATATGACACTTACATAATTTCAAAATTTTAAGAGCTTAATTTTTTTTCTTTTCGAAATTAAAATTAAATGTTGTATTTAAGGATATGTGAAAAATTATTAGGAATATTGAGTTTTTAATATTACATGAATACTATAAGTTTAGTTATGACCATTAAACTACAAAATCCTATTCATCGTACAAAACTCATGGTATAGATAAAATGGACTAATGTAAAAGGAGTGATCTCTTGGAGATACATTCGTTCATATCCTTGTATCATTTTGGTTCCATTAATAAGAAGAAATGAAAAACTTAATTATACGACTTATTATAAATTGCATTTATAGTAAGAGTTTACAATTATTTATGTTGGGAAGATCTAAAAATGATATGATCCAAATATTCATGCACTTGGACTAGATGAATTGAAATGAATGGTTAAATTTACATTATTTATTATATTTATAAATTCGAGTCATAGTATTCATAGAATTTATAAAAAAAATACATGCATTTATAAAAATAACTAAAGAGAAATAAAAAGATTTAAGGAAATTATGCAATGTCATTTCCCACCTGGAGGCTGGAACCAATGAATTTCCTTCCAAACACCAGAGAGCGCGCAGCACATATAAAACTCCACCATCGCTGCCACACGCATCTTCTCTCCTCTCAGCACGTGCTCTTCTCCATCCTTCTCTCTTCCTCTCTCTCTGAATCAGTTCAACCATTCCTTTCTCTCTCTCTCTTGTTCTGAGAATTCTAAATCAAGAGAGAGAGAGAGAGCACAATGAGTTTTCTCCATGTGATGTAGAATTTTGGAGAGTGGGGGTACCAAATGCTTGCATACAATCGGCTGCCCAGCAGTGGCCACTCCACCCCTTCCCCGCCTCCCTCACCTCTTCGCTCCCCTCGGTTGCGCCACGGACGTCCCAAAGGAGGCCGTTTCACCTCCGGTCAGCAGCCCCGGACCCTTGCCCAACGGCTTGCCTGGGTCGTCCTCTCTGTTTTACTTCGTCGTCAGGGCATCTTTCTTTTCGCCCCCCTCATATACATCTCCGGTATGCTTCTGTATATGGGCACCGTTTCCTTCGACGTCGTTCCAGTCATCAAGCACCGTCCTGCTTCAGGTTCTGTTTACCGGAGCCCTCAGGTTTACGCCAAGCTCCGACCGGAGATGGATGCTGATAACTCTTCTGCCGATGCGGTTGGTATCTTGTTTAATTCTTTGTATATTTTTCTGGGTTTCTTGATATACGATTTCTCTCTCACGGGCTCTGATAAATAGTGGGGAATGTCGATCTGGGCATGCATGATATTCGTATTTTTTCCCCGTAAATTTAGTTGTCTTTTTGAATGAGGATTATATTCGCTAACAGGAAGAAAATTGTTCTATGGATTCTATGCTTCAGATCTTCGGGGATACCAGAAATCTGATAGTTGTTTGATTTATTTAATTTTTTGTTCAGCTGGTTTCTTTGACAATTTGTTCATACAAGTCGTTTTCCCCTATCCGCTGATTGGAGTATTGTTGGATAATGTATTCAATCTTATCAAAGTCCCGAGTGATGAATCAAAATTCGATAATCCTTCTCCATCTAAATCATCCTTCATAAACTAATAATTATGCTAAAGAAGGTAGTTCTCTTTAAGATTTGCTCATCCTTGGCTTCATTCGGTATAGAGTCCTCACGTGCATTGTTGAAACTTATAAGTACTCGGGTGAGCTTAATGTATGTTGTAGCATTCTTAGTCACATGAGGTTCAGTTTATCCAAGCTAGATTTTGGTGAGACAGAGGTCCAGTTTATCCAAGCTAGATTTAATTTTGTGGGACTATATGAGAGAGCTTTAGCTTACTGTTTACTGGTTACCGTACAATTTGGAGGACTCTTAGTGTTGTAGCACCATTATTGGAAGTTTGCTGTTCCAGTTTTGGTTGGTCGCATAATCAAGGATTTTATGAAACTTCTATCGTAGAAGGTTGCTCAGAGATCCCCTTTAGCCTTCCGATTCTTTTTTTTTTTTTGAATCTTTGGGTTTAAAGGTCTAAAAGAAAAAGGGGCAATTGCGTCCTTAGTTTCTTACATCACGTTTAGGTTATCCAAGTTAGATTAGTTCTGGTGAGACACTATTTGGGAGCTTTAGCTTATTGTTTTCTGGTTCCTGTTGTTGCATTTGGAAGATTCTTAGTAGCATAAACTCCTTATGTGGAGTTTACTGATCCACTTTTCAAAAGTTAATGATTGCTTGCTTTGGTATAGTTGCAGACTCGAGCCTTTATGCAAATCTTTTTCTGTAAAAGTGTACTATTGCACTCAAAACCCATTTAGAAGGCTAAGCTACATAAGGAGAAATTATATTTGTCTACATTTTAAAATTGGCTGGTGAGATTATGAGAATAACCTTTGAAATTTTTGTCATGTTCTTCATGGTTGTAGACATCCTGAGGGCTGCTGTTGTCTACGTGGGCAATTATCTCTCATTTTCTACTCATCATTGACATAAAACTAACTTTAATCATTGTAGATATCAACTGTATGGAGACACTCCTATAAAGGTGGCGAGTATAGACCGTGTATCAACAAATCTTCAGGAGGTATGAGATGTGTCATTGATGCTACAATGATGATTCGTGGTCTCAGTTTCTTTTTTAAGGGCCTAATATAAGTCGGATTCTTGCTTATATATCAAGGGCTTTGATGGATTTAGTTGTAGATGCTCATTTTGGCAAATAAGGCTTATGAGATGCTATCTCTGTTCTGTGTTGTTTGTTTTTAATTTTTGTGTATATTATCATAGGCTTACCAGAGTCAAATGGTTATATATATGTTGAGGCAAATGGCGGGCTGAATCAGCAGAGAACATCGGTTGGTGTTTGTTTCTGGTTTTTATTCTGTATTTCTATTATATTCTATCCTTCCCATTCTTTCTCTTCTGTAAGAACATGCTGACTGAACAACTGTTATGTGCTCACTCCATCTGCACTACTATCATTTATGCTTGTAGATATGCAATGCTGTTGCTGTTGCTGGCTATCTTAATGCAACGCTTGTGATCCCCAATTTTCATTATCATAGCATTTGGAGAGATCCTAGGTTTGTCCGCATTTATATTTCCATTATTGTCATATATGGATGATATAGCAGTGCAGAAAAAAGAGGGCATAACTATTATCTTTGTGTGTCAAGTATGCATATGGATTCATTGTTTGTGTGTAAGTCGCTTAGAGACATATTCCCAAAACATTGAGGAGTTGATTTTCCTGGTGATCTTTTAAATTTTCCAATGTCAGCTTTAGATGATAAGATATATATTATTTGGTTTGCATGTTGTAAATCTGTGAAGAGAAGTAATATCATAGAAAAGAAAATATGTTTATAATAATTGCACAAACAAAGTAGGACCGTTTGAGCCAATGCATTAGTAATTTGATAGGACGATAATGACACTGAGTTATTACCTCTGTAGAGTCCGATGTTGATTTCTGGTAGCATTTTACCAGTGGGTTTATATTTGCTCAATTAAGTTTTGAGATCTTCATTTGAAAGGTGATAGAGAAGCAATGAGTAGACTCAATTGGAGAAACTTTGTAAGTTGTGTACTGTACCTTTTTTAAGAATTGTTTGCTGATAGTCTCTACTACGTGCTAAAGAAATATCACATATGTGATAATTTCTCTTCATTATTACATCTGATGGAATGCAGCCATGTCCAATTTTGCTAGTGAAGTTGAAGTGTTTAAGTGCCATCCCTCCCTGTTTCATTGTTTATATTCTAGTCCAAAGTGTTTAAACTTGTTCGTATGTAATCATGTCATTGGATAATACACATGATGCCCATCCTTCCCATAAGCTAGGATATGTGACATTGGGTGTTAATTTTCAGCAAATTCAGAGACATTTATGATGAGGATTATTTCATCAATACTTTGGAGAATGATGTGCGCATTGTTAATAATATTCCGGGATATATAATGGAACGATTTGACCACAACATGAGCAATGTCTACAACTTCAGAATTAAAGCGTGGTCATCCATTCAGTATTATAGAGATTCTGTCCTTCCAAGGCTACTTGAGGAAAAGTGAGTCTGTCCATTAATTTGTTTTTTTGCCGCATCCTCTTTGTTTATGGTGAACAACGGACCTTTTCATGAAAGGGAATTTTTGTTTATAGGAACTGTAGATTCGTCATCTCGTTCTATATGCAGGATAATAATGAATATTTCTGTTGGTGTATTTTTTCCCCACAAAATATAACAGATATAACATGATATTTTCATGTTCTTAATGCTGTTTCTGTTGGCAACGCTGAATTGTAATTCCTTCATTTAGTATGGATTCGCTTGAATGTATCTGCCTTTTGAATGAGGTGGATAATGGTTGCATTTTGGCTTATAAAGAAAGTGTCCACTGGTATTAATGAAGTGGTATAATGCATGTGTGGTACTTTCTGGATGTAATTACTGCCACAGAGGTGGGGCCTACTTTAAATCCCCTCTTGGGGTTTTCCGCCATCTAATTATAAATTAGAACTGGATTAGGACCTAAAATTATTTTTGTCATCCACTCTTCTTTATTGCACATCAATCACAAGATTGGAAATGATAACATCCAGTCCTTTTATTCTGTCTATGAAAACTTTCAACGTATATTTTGTTATTGATACATGTGTGAATACATTCCTAACACGTCAATAGAATGATACAAAGGTATTTACCACCAGGTCCACCACAACTTGTAAATCTAAACATAATTGATGGTTGGTAGTTATTGGTTTCATTTATTTTGTTGATTTGTCTTAGTACTTTATCCGGCAATCTACTTACCGACCAAAAAAAGTATCCAGAAGTCTTTTCTCGACCAATCATTGTTGTTATCTTCAATTGTCAGAGTGTTGTTAATTAAGGTTAGAGGCGTTCAATATTCAGATTAATGAATTGGTTCTTACGGCGTCATTAACAAATTGGTTCTCTTATTATCAATACACTTCTGCATCTCGCTAAATATGAAATATGCTTTGGTAGTTCCACTGCATAGTTCTTTTTATGTTAATATGTTCAATTTCTTGTGTGCTGTTAATACATGGTAATGTGGTTCTTCGCACGAGTTATTTATTCACATTTTTTTCACAGTTGATGATATTCTTGTATGTGCTCCTCTCCAATGGTTTAATGTTAAAGGTTGAGTTTTTTTATTATTATGTCTATATGGTTCAATAATTTTGAAGCACTGGTTTGTCGGAAACAGGGTTATTAGGATTTCTCCTTTTGCAAATCGATTGTCCTTTGATGCTCCTCCTGCTGTCCAACGGCTCCGGTGCTTGGCAAATTACGAAGCTTTGAGGTTCTCCAGTCCTATATTATCCTTAGGAGAATCACTGGTTGCGAGGATGAAAGAACGCAGTGCTAATAATAATGGCAAATACATCTCCGTGCATCTTCGCTTCGAGGAGGTATTTTCTATTTAATGTGAAGAGTCTTAGTTATGATCTTCACAAATGAGTTTTTGATCCCAAATATGACTGCAACTACACTAAATACTATACATGCATGCAGGATATGGTTGCTTTCTCTTGCTGTATTTTCGATGGTGGACAGACAGAGATGGAAGATATGAAAGCAGCAAGAGAAAAAGGGTGGAAAGGGAAGTTTACAAAACCTGGTCGAGTTATACGTCCAGGTGCAATAAGGATCAATGGGAAATGTCCACTGACTCCTTTAGAGGTAAAGTTGTTGCCTTTCATAGTTCACATGCTGTAGTTGATGATGCTTCTACCTGTCTTGTATCAACGGCTTGTGCGGAAATATACTAGGGAGATAACTGGTATGTAAGTTGGGTTATGGAAGCCAAGCTTAATGTCAAGCTATCCTTTTTGGATGAAAACATGTGGTGTTACAACTTACAAAATGGCATCAGCTGGCTAAGATTTTAAAGATCCTTTCTGCAATTTTTTTAATGCTCACAGAATTTTCTGATTTTATAGCCTCCTTTTTTTCCCTTATCTTACAAGATTGTGGCCTGTTTATCATCCAAGCATTGATTTATGTTTTCTTGCATTCTTTTCAGGTTGGCTTGATGCTCAGAGGGATGGGATTTGACAGATATACATTTATCTATTTGGCATCTGGAAAGATATACGATGCAGATAGAACAATGGCCCCTCTGTTGGAGATGTTTCCTAATTTGCAAACAAAGGAGATGCTGGCTTCAAGTGAGGAACTCTCTCATTTTCAGGTCTGAGGTGGTTATTGGTTTCCGTTTCTTCATTCTTTGACAATTTGATTGTCAATCTTTTTGACGTGAGTTTTTCTTTTTTCTAGAACTATTCTTCCAGGATGGCTGCCATTGACTACACAGTATGTCTTCACAGTGAGGTTTTTGTGACAACTCAGGGTGGAAACTTTCCTCATTTTCTGATGGGTCACAGAAGATACTTGTATGGTGGGCACTCCAAGACAATCAGACCTGACAAACGGAAGTTGGCATTGCTTTTTGATAATCCAAACATTGGGTATGCATTTTTTATCTTACCCTAACTTTATTTTTTCATAAATGAGCAGTTGTCTCATTGCTGAAGTGAACCACTGGTTGTTGGAGAGGTCCATAGCAAAGACCGCAAAGTTTGCTGAAATGTCATCCTGTCAAAACTGAGAGCAGTTGTCGTTTGGTTTCTTGATGAAATGTGTAGGGAAGTAAACGTTTTCTTAATAATTTATTGAAGAATATAGTATATCTGCAAGTTTTTTAGAGTCTATTATTTCTAAGAACTAACATCAATAATCTTCAACTGGACTTTTTTAAAACCATCATCTGGTTCCTTGTTTAAAACCATATGTCATGATCTACAGCAGCAAGCACTACCGTTTTACCTTCTTTGATGGATCTTTCATCTCCAGGTGGAAAAGTTTCAAGCGACAAATGTTGAGTATGCGGTCTCACAGTGATTCGAAGGGGGTTGAGCTAAAAAGGCCAAACGACTCCATTTATACCTTCCCATGTCCAGATTGCATGTGTCATACCAACAAATCATATGCTTCAAAATCATCATCATTATCAGCAGCAGCTTTGTGATAAGGATTGAGTATTATTTTCCTCTGACCTGAAATCTCATTGCACAAATTGCTACTGACACCTTCTGTTGTAATTCTTTTATTTTTTCCCTTTCCCACATGGTGAGAGGGCATAGTTCTCTGGGAACTGCAAGGAATATTATACTGATTATCTATGATTATTCTTTGGGATTCGGTCCGGGGAACTGCATCTGTTTATACAGAACAATCTTTCCAAATGCTGAGGTTCCCGGGCTGTTGGCTGAGCATTGCTTCATATAAGAAATTGCAGCTCCTGCTTCTTCTAACAAGCTGTTTGACACATTTGATTTGACCTTTGGTTTAGGCATTGTTTGTAGATTGATGAGTAGAGTTTGGTTCTGGTAGTAGATCAAAATTAGAAACAGGTTGGATCATTGTACACATTTGCTAGAAATCATTGTATCCGCACAATTTCTATACCTTTTTCTATTTCCTTTAACACTCCATTTTGAGATTTCATTTGTGTAGCTCATAGGATGGTTGTTCCTCTGTTCCACTTCACTTCTTTTTCTTTGATTATATTGAACAGAAATGTAATTATAGGTGCCACAATGTCTAATGTTTTTTGTTTCATTGTTTGATTCTTTCCAGAAGCAGTTATGACATCTTGTCTATCTCCCATATTCAACTGGGTATTGCATTCTATTAGTTATATTATTTTTTCCAGGATTGGGGTAATGTGACTCAATCCTATGATTTTGTGTATGGATGTGAAAGTTCAACGAGAGCTTTCTTAAAAAAATATGTCATTGAGAGCACGGTTTGTCTCAAGCCCATTGTCAGCTCCGAGCTCCAAATGTGCTCTTCAATGTCCATCAAGGACCATTGTTTAGTATTTTCCATAATCCATTAAAGCATGAAGAGATAATAGACCCAAAAATAATGAAGGCGAGGTTTAAAATTCAGAGAAATCATCCGATTGCAAAGAAATGACAGAATATGGCATGATTCTTCAACGGCAGTTCTCAATTGCTCGGTAATGATAACTCTAAAAGACTATTGATCTGATAAAATTTTTTGGCTAATTTAATCTCCGCATTTTCATTTTAAAATTTTGACAATTGAGTCACTTAAACAACAATTTAAGTCTTGAAAGGTTAGTATTGATGCCTTTCTATCAGCAAAATGAACTAAACTTGTATCAGTGAGTTGTTATTATAGGTAGCTGTTGATGGGAAATAATGACGGTACTCCGAGAATGTTATTGCTAGCTATTATAGTTACCTCATTAGCTAATATAGTACTCGAGAAGTACAAGAATTTTTTTAACGTCGACAATTAGTATGCACTATTTATTTAGATGTTCTCTCATTTGACTTTGGCGTACTTTAGATAAAAAAAAGGCAAATCCAGTGCTTTGAAACCAAAAGATATTACATTACAGAGAGAGATTCGCTTTGAGCTTCCACATTCTGAAACCAGAATAGAAAGAGACTATGAGTATCGCCGGCAACCTCAGTCCGGAGCAGATCCAATCCTTTGACTCTCAGGGTTCTTGCACCTTCTTCGTCAATCCTACTGCCTCTTTTCATCTCCCTTTCCATTTATCGAAATTTAGTTTTTTTCTGAGATGTGTATTATTCATGTTGTAATATTTTGGTATTAAGGTTTTTTGGTGATTGAATCGTTTGCGAGTCCCGATGAAATCGATTCCATGAGAAAGAGAATGGAGCTGCTACTTGATGGGTTTGACGGCTCCACCGCCTCAATTTTTTCTACAAAGAACCAGGTTTTCTTTCATCATCAATTGTTTAATTATTATCTCTTTAATGAATGTCATTTTTTTAGTAACATCTTAACCTCATGGAATTCGTCTATGTTTTTCAGCAACAGTCGACTGACAATTACTTCTTCGAAAGTGCTGAGAAGATTTCCTTCTTCTTTGAGGGTATCGAATTTCAACCTTATCTCACAAATTTCCATTTCGTGTATTTCTATATTGTTGTCCATTATCTTGGAAAATTATAAAGGAATTGAAGTTGGTTAGTCTGTGTTAGCTTTCTGCTAGAGCTTAACCGTTCTGCGATCATACTTCCTATACTTTTAGGAATGGCTGGATTGGCTTTATTACTATCTGCATGTGTTCTCTACTTACTCCCAAAAACTAACGTGGCATGCCTTTCCGATTGAGTTTTAGGTTAGTTCGATATATAATTCCTGCTATCTCTCTCCCTTTTTTTCCTCAATTCTAAATATTCTCAAAGAATTGTGTCCAGTGACATTTAAATGAAATGATTTTCCTTTTGGTTGAAAAAGAGCTTCAAAGCTAATGGATTTGGAAATATGGGGGTTAGTTGTGCCATTTTTTGAACTACAAAATTGTCCAAAAATTTGATTATAGGAGGCAATATTGTTGCAATATTTCCATTGCATTGACACGGAGCGGTTGATTAAGCTTGTGATTTGGGAAAGTTAGCCTGATTGCTGACAAGTTCTAATTTGCAGAGAAAGCTTTTGGTGATGATGGAAACTTGAAGCAACCAAAGGAACTTTCTATCAACAAAGTTGGCCATGGTATTGTAACTTACAGCACTTTCTGCGATCGTAATGAGTTTTGAATGTGTTAAAGATGCTAAATTGAAGTCTTATAAGCTATATGCATCTTTGTGTTGTTCTAATCTTACGATGAATGGGATGAATGGAATTGTAATGCAGCATTGCACGAGGTTGACCCTGTCTTCAAAAAATTCTCCTGCTCCCAGAAAATTTCGAGTTTATTATTTTCCTTGAAGTACAAGAGGCCAATTCCCATTCAGTCCATGTACATATTTAAGGTAATCCATCCTTTTACTGAGGGAATTCCCCTTAAGTATACTTATGATGCTATTTTGTACTGTTGAATGATAAAATGTTATGTTTCTTGATGTCACTCACTCCTAATCCTATGTTACTCTCTACTATGCATGAGGAAGGTTTTGTACTTTTGTGGCATTATTATACATTTCTAATATAATAAGTATCCTATTAACTGATAGATATAATTTTAAAAAAAGAATTAAAAATATGTAGCAAGCCTATTTGGACAATGCAATTGTGAGAATAAATATGCGATAGACTTTGTTACATGGATTTTTGGAGAATAAATATCATTCATATGATAAATGTTCTGAGTTCCTTATGCTCACAATTACTAATGAAAAAGTAAGGCATAGCATTGCCATTTTTGCTTAGGACGCGAATTCATATCTATTGTTTCGAGTAGAATTTGCATGTTTGCACTCCTGATTAGGTTGTTTTCTTTTTTCCTTTGACACCTTCCATCAAATTAATGTGCATGAAATAATGCATGGAGATTTTATTGGCAGCAACCAGGTATTGGAGGCGAAGTAGTTCCACACCAGGATAATTCATTTCTTTTCACAGATCCACCAACCTGCACTGGGCTGTGGCTAGCACTTGAAGATGCAACGATAGTAAATGGGTGTCTGTGGGCTATTCCTGGATCACATAAGAGTAAGTCTATTTTATCTAGCTGATGTTTTCTTGCAAGTAGAAATATTATTATTCTGGATAATGTCTGTCATTACTTGTTGTTCTAGATGGTCTTGTGAGAAGGTTTATTAGAGATAAAGAGGGAGTGCACTTCGATCAGCCATTTCCAACTTATGACCAGAAAGATTTTGTGCCTGTTGAAGTGGAAGCTGGGTCTTTGGTTGCCATTCACGGGGACCTTATTCATCAAAGGTTTGTTGATTATCTGTAGCTCTTTACAATTAAAATGTGCAAGGTTATTTTCTCCCTCGTCGAATGGTGTCAGAAACTTTTTTTTTTTGACCTTTTGCTTCCGTGTTTGTGGATTACAGCTTTGAGAATCAATCCCAGAAATCAAGGCATGCTTATAGCTTGCATGTGGTTGACACAGATGGCTGTAGATGGGCAGAAGACAACTGGTAAATTGCTGATTATATTTATGTGGTTAACTTTTCTTCCCTGACCAAGTTTTAGATAAGTTTATTTGACCAAGTAAGATGGCAATCATGTGTAGATTGAGTATCAGCACATTAAGATGTTTTTTCACTTTCAGTAAATTAATCTATAGGGCTAGCCTTTAATTATATTCTATGAGCTTAATAGTTTTGAAAGCAGATAATCCGAACAAGTAAATGTAAAAAAAAAAGAAAAAAGATCAAGCAAGTTGAGAGGAAACTCTCTTCTTGTACTTTTACAGTTCACTTATAAATAGTCTAATTTATTCCGTTCTTCTATATCATAACTTTGTTTCCTTGTCTCTCAGTGAGTGAAAGTTGGCACACACTCGTGGTCCAGATATAAAGCAATAGCTTTCGGTTTTATTATATGTTGCTTAACGTCGAGTATGTGTCTCTGTTTGTCCCTATTAAAATCCAAGCTACACATGTACGTTGATTTGCCTCCATGGCTGGAAGGCCTCTTCTTTGAAGCTAAACACTTTACTCTTCAAAGGCTGTGTTTAGGTGTCAGAAAGTATGGGGACAACAAAAGTTTAGATAAGTTCATTTTCATTATATGGTTACAATAAAAAATGAAGAGTAATAATATAAACATATGAAGAAGTTTACTACTTTTTCAATTTTATTAACGTTCTTGTTCATTTCTTTTACTTTTCCTTTCATTTTACTTTACTTCCTAATTTTTAATGTCCGGTATTAGCTTAAACAATATCAATTTTCTAATTAGCAGTTTTCTTGGAAGAACTTGGCTATATTTAGACCTTGGAAATTATGGGGAAAGGAAAAGAATTATGAGTAATCATATTCATTGTTCGGTTCTATTGGACTGTAAGAAAGAAAATAATAATATGAATGATTTGTTTTTTCTACTTCATCGAATCATTCTTTCTACCTTCGTTCCCCTTTCCTTTCGTTTCTGATTTGTTAAATCCAAATTTCAACGAACATTTACCCGGAAAACACCATTATCTTGACCATTGTATTTCTTTGCATTTCCATTCAGGATCAGAAGAAAAGTGGAGCCAGAGCCTCTCTACGAGGCTTGATTTAACTTGACAGTTCCATCCGTCATATGCATTTACGCTTCGAGCCACGCTGCCAATAGAACTGTTATACTCTGCGCCAAACTCAGCACCATCATGTATGCTTATATCTTATGCAGTTTCATTAACTTTCAGTTGTATTAGCAGGCTTTAGGATTCTAATCTTCCCCTTCTCTTATTTGTTGCTGTCGGTAGTTTATTCCCTACTAATTGATAAATAAAGAAAATTTCCTGGTCATTGCCAGATTGTTATACGCGCGAACTTTTTGCCTACCGCTTTGGTTCATATATCATATATATGTGAGTATTTCCCTGTACTGTCGGCTTATATGTTATTCTTCTCTGTGTCTTTGACGTGTCATAATTATAACTGCTACGCAAAACATTAAAAGGTAAAATACATTTCCAGTCGCCAAGTTTACTTTGATTACCAATTTAGCTCTCGTAGGTTACTAGGTTTAACTTTCTCTAGTCCTCGAATAATTAGAAAATGTAATCAAGCTGAAACCAAATGCACTTCCGGTCATCCAAGTTTACTTGAATTACCAGTTTAGTACCCATAGGTTTAACTTTCTCTAGTCCTCGAATAATTAGAAACAATGTAATCTAGTCTTTTCATTGAACCTGAACATTGAAAATACTCGTAATTTATATAACGTTGATGTTTATAATCAACACCTGGGTGTGCTTTTGCTACGTAAGTTGTCTATGACAAGAAATTTGGAAGGCTGAGATTAACATAAGGATCTAACATGACATAAATGGGACAAGAAAGAGTTCATAAGGCACCCTCGACTTAAGTTGGATTTTACAGTTCCAATGTACAATACATCCTGCAAACTACTACTACTAGTGAATCAGGAAAAAAACAAGATACATAGTTTGATTTGGCATCCCAACTTAGGCACTTGGGTTTGGCATTGGTGGCTTCTTTCCTTAGTTCTTCAAAGGAAGAAACTCAAAGAACTGTCTTCACTGAAGTTAGTCTCCATTGCTTCAGTAACCAATTCGGTATCCTTTGCAACACCAACTCCTTTGCAATTTGGACTGTTACTTTTAAGTGGGAAAAGCTCAAGTGTTTGAATTTCTTTATTTTTTCCCTCAAGATTGGTAATGGTTTTTGGGATTAGGAAAACAGGTGGGGAGATTGACATTCCCATTGTTTGCCAAGTGCACTGGCTTTTGCCTCTGCTTCTCATTAACAAATCTTCACCCTTTAAATGGCTCAACCCATCTCTGATTCTTTTTGTCACTTGTCCTGTAGGTGTTGAGAGAGAGTTTCCCTGAAAGTCCTGTAAATTTACTGTAAGTCTTGAATGACTGTAAAAGTGTTCGACAAGATGTCCCAAAGAAAAGAGGTAGTTCAGAGTTTCCCTGAATGGTTTTTTCTAGGATATCAGAGTTATTCATTATTAGATCATCCCTGTAGAGATCATCCAGTAGTGGATCAATCCTCGGTGTGATACCGGTTGGTGTACCAAAGTACTACCCGTGATGAATTAGTTGGAAGTTAAATGCGTGTCTTTTTAGTTGTCTTGTAATTGTATGTCTGAAGAAGAGTGTTCTTTTTACACTGACCTGGTCTGGAAGTCTATTAATATTGTTTTTAATAGGCCTCAGCATCTTTGTCTGTTGAACTTCATGACTTGTCTTCCTCAGCCCTGTTCACAATATTCGAAACATACCAAATTCAAATTAATTTAGGGGTCATTTTGAGTTAGTTTAGTTTAGTGGTAAAATGACTTCTATTAATCTCATTTGAGTTGACATCGTCCAAAACTTTAGAAAATGACATTATAGTCCCTTAACTTTCAAAACATCATCTTCATTGCCTTTTTTTAAAGCTCGATATAATAAAACTAACGGAACGACCTAGTGATTGAATTTTGGGTTTATTAAACACGATCTCAGCAAATTAGGGCAGGGAGAAAGGAGAAAGGTACGGGATTAGAGTGTTATTTTTTAAATTTTTGGGGCAGCATCGGAGGACTTAACCCAATTTAAGTAAAAAACTTATTTAATGTGTTTTTTTAAATATTTGTTTACTTTGAAAAAATCACTCAAATGTTGTAGAAAAATTAGAACATAAAAGTGCTTTGAATTATAATATTTAAACTAAAATTTTTTTGATAGCATTTCTGAAGGAAAAAAGAAAAAGAACGCACTACCGGACTTGAATTCTGGGAACTGTTTCTGTCGCTCTCTAGCTTTGTGATTCTGAAACCAATAGAAGACGTTTTTGCCTTCAATCTTTCCAAACTGTCGTAGGTGATTAGCGATCTGTTGAATTTGTTGCGCTGTCGGCGTTCGTGTTCCTCGTCGATACAGTTCTTCAAGGCTAAATAGCTGCTCCGGTGTCGGACTCCACCGTGAACTTGTCAACTGTTTTCCATTTGAATCTGTCCTACATTGTTTACTTACTTGTCCTGATGCAATACAAAATTAACTCATCTGTCAGTAAAACAGTAATGCGCCACAGGCTTGAATTGATTTAGCTTTAGGTAAGTCTAACAGGAAAATGATATGTTCTCTTGGTCTGTGCCATTGAGCTCAGTTCTAATCGACGTAGAGCAGTTGAGCGAAAATGTTAAGAAAAGAGAGTTTATATTTTTTCACTCTTTTTTAAACTAGTTTTGTCATTTTTTTATTCTTTATGATTCAATAAGTCATCCATTTTCTGAACAGACACTCCAGATATAACATAACCCCCTCTTATTGTGATAGTAGGGGATCCGTGCCCGTCACGACAGGCAGTAATCGCCTTGGAGGCTTACATGACCGATATGACTTTATGAGCAACAACAATTTAAAGAACTGATAAAGTCAAATAATAGCATGTTCCGTAAGTAAACGTTACAAAAGTAAAGTAAAAATCGGCTTCAATGCTTCTATTTCAATTTATTAATTTTGGTCCTTGTCCTTCACATCTTTACATTGTCGACCTTCCAATAAATTTCTGTTAATTTTACCTATCATCATGTACAAGTAGCACGATATATTTTATATAACCGTCGTCGTCATTGAAATGTCCCATTTATCCAATCAACTTTTACATGTACATAGAGTCAGTTGGCGCACACGGTATGTTTATTAGACAGAAATGAACGAAAGCACTGAATTAAAATAAATGGGAGTTATAACGAATTACCAATCGAGAAGATTAAAATTGGATGTGAAATACAAGGACTAAACATGTATTGTACCAAAAAAGAGTTGGTAGAGTGATGGCAATTGGCAATGTTAAAGGTTTGAAAGTAAACGAAAAAAGAGTTTGTGAGAAGATGAATTTACCTTTGGAGTTGATCATAATTGTAGTCAGAGGAGCAAAAGGCTTAAGCTGCTTGCAACTCTCTTCACAACCCATCATCCACGTTATGAACAAGCAGTAGAAACAGAAGCAATATCTATATATAGAGTTTTATGAGCATTGCAATTGTAGAGGGAAATGGGTTATATGTACAGTAAAACAGTTAGAAGTTAATTAGAAGATAGTGTTTAATTTGATAGAACAAGAGAGATATAGGTACGTATGAGTTAAAAGTTTTATAGGTTTTATCTTAGGTTTCAAACGGACCCAAGATAGTGACAAGGTTTGAAGTTTAAACTAGGTTGACCATTTCTAGCTCTAGCTAGCTTTTATTTGCATGCATGTGGAATCTATATATATATTCACGATCTAGAGAGAGAGAGAGGAACTTTGTAGACAAAAAGGGTTTAAAAACAGAAGAGGCATGGAAATAAGTGTAGTATCATAGCTACACACTACCTCTTCTCTCTACGGAAAGAACAGAACACTCAATTATTTGTTGTTTAGCTTCCTTGTCTGGTGCCTTTCAACTGTCTTCTCTGTATTTAACTCTTCCTATCTCATCTCTTTGTCCCCCAAAATGCTTTTCTTTACCAATATCTACCGCAAATTTTCTATACACGCACTTTTCAGGTGGTCTTCCTATAAAATTTTAAACATCATAGTTATGTCATTTTACTTAATTAGAACGAATTTGCCAAGGACATTCCCCTAAACAATGAAAGAAAAATGTTGTGCAGAATCATATATACTTAGTATTGTATAAACTAGGTAGTTTATGTGATCTCTCATTATGCGTAAAATGTAAAATTATAAACAAAATATGAATTTTTAATTATGAAGTGAATGTGTCTGATTTCACGTCATACATACTATCATATTGTAATACTATAGGGTTCATTTGACGATCACGATAGTACTGGACAACACTGTACTAAATCTGTTGGACTGTACTAGATTGAATAATATTGCCTAGTATTTGGTGCTGTATTAGTTAAAAAACTGTAACACTTATACAATTTTTGGCACATCATAGTACTAGATTGTAAAACTGATTGTCATGATCCACAAAAGTCTATTTGAAATTCATTAACATGTTATTTTACATTTTCAACTATTATATAAATTATCTAATTTTTGCTATATGATAGTAAATTTAAACTAATCCAATCAATTATAAAACTAATTAATATACTATAAAAAGTTTCATGGAAAAATGATCGATGCAAACACAACTAAAACAATCAATAACACATAGCAAAATGAAAAAAAATCCAACAGATGCATAATCACAGAGCCAAATGAAGACCAATAGCCAAAAGAAATTTCTCTTTAGATAAAAATGTAAGAAACCCAAATTGCAGGGATATCACCGCCAAATTAAAAATGCAAGAAACTCAAATAACTTTCGTGATTTTCTTTGTTAGGTTGGGATGATTCGACAAAACAAAGAGAAAATTGAAATATAAAAATAAAAAAGGAGAAAAATAGAGAGACGAAAGAGGGAGATGCTGCTCTTGCAGGAATGAAACTTCGTCGACGGGAATGAAGCTTCATTGGCGGGAACGAAACTTCCTCGACAGGAACGAAACTTCTATGTGGTTGTTGGTCTCCATGAGGGGTGTTCACGGTTCGGTTCGGCTATAAAATCGAACCGATCATGCTAAAAGAACCTAACCGAACCGAACCGTGAGTTTCGGTTCGGTTCAGAATTATTAATTAAAAATAATTTTTTAAATCATTTTTAAATGATATTATTGAAAAAATATATAAAATTAAAGTTTTGTTTCGGTTTGGTTCGGTTTTATAAGAAATTATATATAAAAAATAAAAAAAATATAAATTTAATATTTTGGTCCAGTTCGGTTTGAAAACCACCAAATTTCTGAACTGAACCAAACCGAACCGAAATTTTGGTTCTCTCATTTTCCCGAACCGAACACGTATAAAGAACCGACTGAACTGATTATTTTTTGTTAGGTTCGAGATAATTTTGAACACCCTTAATTTCCATGAGTCTTCAACTTTATTTTTCTTAGTCCCGTGTAGTCCCCCTAAAAGGAGGGGACTAAATTATCTCATGTGGGTGAGATTAAAAAGTCTCACCATATTAACTAGTACGAGCTCAATAATTTTATCAAACGTCAGACAATATTAAAATTATACTTTCATATCTTTAATATTATATAGTACAGTAATAACTATCAAACAAACTCATAGAATACAATTATTTCAAAATATTACCATAACTGTCTTTTTTGATATCGTGTAGCATGACTCAAATACGATAAAAAAATTTATAACTTGTGAATAAGATTGTCGGATAGAAGGAATGTATTATTTATAATCCCCACGAGGGTTTGTGGTCAGTCTACGTAACATTTTCAGTTTCAATAATTAATGACGAGTCTAAAAAAGAAAAATTATTGGTGAAACATAGCTAGCAAATAGGCAAATTATAGAGTTTGTACATGGCAGTCTTCTATTTCAATCAATTCATTTCCCTTCGTAACGATTTTTCTAACTTCCTCTCTGTTTTCATGTCTGCAAGTCATTTCTGTTTGGCAATAATTTTATTTGAGTAATGAGTTTTATCTCTAATCTCTGATATATTACAAGGAGAAATAATGAAGATATTTTTTTTAATAATCACATCTACATATTTTTTGGCTTTAAATATACACATGTCAAATTCTTATTCATTGTTACTATTATTTTTAATTACTGCCATAAATTATGACCATCCGGTACATCTGAACAGTCATAAACCTAATGAATATAATTTTTCATTTAAAACAATACCATTTTTCAAGTGAAACAACCTTTTTTAACAATGAAGCAATACTACTTTTTAAGTAGAGAAGTATATATTATTATGATGAAAACAAACAATATATAATTGTATAAATATAATTATACAAAATTTACAAACGAAAAATATTATTTGCAATACAAACGAAAAATAGATGATCAAGGTTTAAAATAAAATATAAATAATTTAATTCTAATGACATCATTGTCTTTTAGTTTTGAGGGTATATTTCTACTGTAAACTCTTAACTTCTTTCCCTACAAACATATATGATGTGTTACGATATGGTTGAAACAAAATATATCAACAAATCAAAATATAATATTGTATTGATTTTATTTAAATAAATTGAAAAACAAATACTATGATGTTATATATTTCTATTCAATTCACATAAACATAACATGATTATAAATAATAATCACAAATAAAAATATAATATGTTTAATTACACATGCATCACACGTACATGTGTATTGACTAATATTTTTAAAAGCAATATAAATAGATTTAAAACAAGACTTCTTTCCTGTAACTATTTTCAGAAAAGTTTTATTGGATATTTAAATTTTAGGTTAAATTTAATTAATATTCTAAAACCTTAAATTTCTAAAAATTAAAATTCGCTCCGTAAACTAATTAAAGATTCATTTTAAATCTCCCCAAATGCCATTTTGCAGCTAATTTCAAATGCCTTTACCTCTGTCTCCCATTCCCTCCTATTCTGATGATCTTCGATCTCAACTTTAAATCTTATTTTTCATCAGAGTTGCAACACAGAAGAAGATGGCCACACATTTTGGGATAAAAACAATGGTAAGAAAGAGAGACAAAATTAAATGAACTAAAAATAGGCAGCACCCATGGCGCTCCGGACTGCTTTGAAACACCGACGTCAATAGAAAAATAAAGAGTTTTAAAAGGAAGGTTTAAAATGAAACTTTTAAATAGTTTAGGGAGCGTATTGTAACTTTTAAAATTTTAAGGTTTAAAGTATAAATTAATGATAGTATAAGGAGTAAAAGTGTATTAATCCTCAAAATTTTGTCATTAATTGAATTTGCTCCCTAAGTAACAAGAACATGCCATTTTATTTTGAATTTGGAAGTCTCATGTAAGGGTGTTCATTGAGCGATTTATTTTAGTTTTAAATGATATTTTTAACTAAACTAATCTAGTCCGTTTCATAATTGAGTGATCCAAATAAACTAAATACATTTACAAACCAATCCAAACCAAACCGTAATTGTTAGTTTAGTTTGAGTTGTTTTATTTATACTCCGAAAAAGAATTTTACATTAGTAAACCATGTTCAATTTTGTTATATAAATAAGCTAATAGAACAAATAATCAACGATTTGATATATAAACAAAGAATTTTGTTTAACGATTTGATTTGATTTACAATAGGAGCAAAGTGAAACTAAACCAATTTTAATCGATTTAAAAAAAATTGAATCAGACCAACCAAAGTATTTAAATCACTCAATAAACAATTGTTTAGATTGGTTTGGACAGGTTGATCGGTTTGAACGGTTTTCTTAACACCCTTAATCTCGTCCATCAGTTTTAAATAATTGATGAATTATTTGTGTCATTTTTTTAGAAATATGAGTAATTTTTTTTGTCAAAAGGAAGATATGATGTTGTTATTCAGTGCATAGTTGGAGCTAAAAGAGGCAACAAAAGCTATGAATATATGTATATATGTTCCCTGTGAGGCCATCCAAACAAGAGTTACTGAGTTAGAACAACAGCACGCAGCCGACCTATGAATTAAACACTCACATTTACATTGTCTTCCACATCTTAAAACTAACTCCCTGAATTTACCTCTTTCTTTTCTTTGGGTTTATTCAAATGGCTTGAATGGTCTGATTGGTTAGCCAGACACTCTAGGAAGAAATAATCAAATACCGATGAAATTCTCCGTAATGAAAGAAGAATACATAAAGTTTCCATTAAAAAAATTAGATGAAATATATACTGTTTAGTATTATTGAATAATAATCTAAAAATTGATAAGTAATGGAAACTTCTTTTACAAATCTACCAACTTCAATAACTCAGTACAATTCCAATCTCATCATACTAACAATCCTATACTGTCTAACTAACCTGATCGTGTCGACGAATGATGATCTCGAGATCTTTCAAGTTTTGACTATATACGGGCCAAAACAAGAACTTAAACTATATAACTATTCAAGAAGCTTATTGCAGGTGCTAACTCCAAGAGCTGCAGCAAGATGCCAAGCTGCGTGAAGGAATGGAGTGTTTGGGAAAGCATCATCGGCTACAAAAAGCACACCGCCCAATAGCGTAGACATCTTATGCACATTGTGAGCTATCCTTAAATCTGGATCTTCCACCGCTCTTTTTGCAAATGCTACCTGCAGAACAATAAAGGGTCTTTCATTGTTTTACAAACTGAATACGAAGAGCAAACTTACCTTTCACTAACGAAAAAAGCGTAAGTTACCTCCATCATTCCAGTGTGAACAGCCGAAACCAATAAAGGGCGGACAGGCAGAACAAATGCTGAAGCTGCCATTAGCAGCTTCGGGTTGTCGTTTCTGAGAGCTCTTGTCAGACACTATAAATATGTTTTTGAGGGTTAAGAGTTTGTTAAAGAATGCAACAGAAAGTCACTAGAGATATTTACAACAGAAATAAGTAATCATGCAAACTAATTTTGGTTTACTAAAGTTACGGAACAAAAATCTACGCAAACTTGAACATCCCAATTAGTATATCACTACTTTCAGTAATCAATTAGGCCGTTGTGATTCCAAACCCCAAATAATTAAGAAAGAATCAAAACGGCTAACAAAAAGGTATCTAGATCAACCTGAGTTATTCACGTTCTACCTCCAATAAGAACCTGGAAACAGAACATTAATCGGCTCTTGGCTCGCACAGGAAGGAAGAGCATGAAATCTACTCTCCTCAAACTCCGTTTTATTACTTTTGTTTATTTTTGTTGGATAGAAAGGAATAGTAGAATTTTTTAAGGCAAGTCTAGGGACAGTCCTGTTATTTGGAATTGCATAGTCTGAATTATAGTAGAAAGGTTCTGGTTTACCAAAGGCATAGTGAAAACATATGTTAATGTAAGGCTCCAAAAGAATTAGGGACTGCCACTCTATTTTTGATGCCAATAGGCTGTGACGGTAGCTCCTTTCTTTTCTTGCCTTGGTTGCTTTGCTGGGTTTCCTTCCATTATTTGTCTTGGTTATTTTTTGTATACCTGCGGTATTTCCCTTTGTATATTTGTAATTATTTCTCTAGTTTAGTACATTAACTTCTAAACAGAAAAAAAAACAGGTGTCTTCATTTTCAGTCTGTCACATCACCATTAGTACACTTGGAGGGATATCACTCACTCAATTGAGGAATCACTCTCTCTAGCCTAGTAAAAGAAGAGAAATAAAACTCCTCAGGAATAAAGTTTTATGATTTCCTAGGCAAGTACTCGACAGAACTTCTGAGCAAAACTAATATCCAACGCTTTGGGGCTGTTTGTTACGGGGTTATACAGATTGCAGAAATCTAATATTAGAATGTAAACTTCTGAACTATCAAAATAGAAGGAATCAGTCATCTCTTAGCTACGTTATCCAATCAACTGTAGATGATGTGATGGAGAAGGTGCGTTGGAATGCCATGAGATCAGTTTATGCATACAAAGTTAGATGATATTATCAAACACAATGATAAAAAAACTAGCTTGTCTTCAGTGCACTAAAGGCCGAAAGTAAAATGTAAAATGTTGAATGGACATATGCAAGATAAATGCCCTTTGACACTACAAAAAATTCAGCATAACTAAGGAGATTTTGGAACGAACCTCAAAAGTGTGGGAAGTTCTTAAAACTAGCAATAACTAATTCCTATTTTGCCAATGATAAATACGCAAAAAAAGGAAAAATATGCAACTCCAAAATTAAACACAAAATTAAAGGAACAAACATAAGGATAGAACAATTAAAAATCTTTTAACCGTGACAAAACGTTATTTGGCCGTGTGAGTCTAGCTTATGCATGTTGATGAGGGGCCTACAGCTAACTCTTGTATCGAATTATGGATTGTTTTTTAACTTACTACTGTCGCTGTGGCTATCATTGTATAGTCAGCCCATCTCAAATACTGCCTCAGTTTTCCTCTAGAAGAATGATATAAACTTGAGGCAACCCCAACTCCAATTAACGAATTAGCATACAGCTTAGTGTGCAGATTCTTCCTGTATTCCCAGTCAAAACATATAATCAGACATTGTACCTAGATGGTATTACATCGATCTTCTCGACATAACTCACTGCAAAATATCACCTTGGGGCTTGGATTCCAAGAGCGATAAAAGGAAGAGAAGTGAGCACATTAGCAACTGTTTCCGCAAGACTCTGATCACCTAACAATACAAAAAGGTTAAAATATTTTGAGCAACTGTGTGGATTCCATAACAAAATACGAGATCAAATGATAGCCCTTCTCTATAAGTATATGATACCTTGAACACAACCCCCAATGGGCCTCAAACAAGCGGGTCTTTGTGCCCATACCCATCTGCACAACAGGAAAACTAGAAGTCATTTTATTGCAATTGCATTAAGTTTTTATGTTTTTCTGCATTATAGAGGCATATGACAGTAAAAATAAGATTACAGCTAGATTGATTACGGCCGTTTTTGTTTTATAACGCTTGCAAGTCATTTAAAAGAATGTAAAAAATTTGCAAGCAATTTTCAGAACTCAAAGTTTGAGTTTTTAAGTTCTACTTTTCTTTTTCTGTAAAGCTTTTCTTTTTTCACCACTCACTGCATTATCAAGGGCTGATTTGCTTCAATAGAACTTCTGAAGGTTGATTGAGAGAAGTCCCCATCTTGAATACTCTCTTCCATTGAAAATGGCGAATGCGGCACGACATGCATCCCGTGCATCCCTTGTAGGGCTCTACTAGAATTCGACATATTTTGCGGACTCATGTTGAGTAGTCAACTGATCAGTTATCAATTTGATTGCCAGCAATAATATGCTGGCATCAGTTGGAACAAGTGTACCCAGCACAAACTATTCCTAACCTGCATCACAAGAATATGATTGAATCAAGCATTTGGAGAAAACCTACTTTGCTTGTTACTTATGAGCAAGTTACATTCTTGCACCGTAAATCATAAACATCGAGGAAGATAAATGATTGAATTATGAATGACACTGCTGCTTGGATAGAAGACTATTCTACTATATTCTCCGTTGTTGATGGCAAAACTTAGCATTGATGGCAAAACTTAGCATACAGGATGTAATGGGCGGGGAAGAAAGATTATGGGGACATTCTTAATCCAAAGGCATCTATATCGCTCAACAAGACAGAACAAAACCTCCAAAAAGTGACGTATTTACTTAAAACCCACATCCACAGCATTACTTATCAACTCAAAAAACTACATTGCAAGCCAGAAGTACTCCGTATGAATATAACGAAAAATGTTTCCTTTATTACCACTCCGCAGGCGCATAATTTGAAATTTAAAGACCCAACAATCAATCGGGTTTCTTAAAATCAAATCTTAAGAAGTCATCCACTAAAAAGGACAATTATCTATATGGGTCTTTAATATAAGCAAGATAAAACAATCAGATTTGCTAAATATCCAATTAAAAAAATTGAGCAATTGTGGGAAGGGGAAATTCGAATGTGCATATATATTGCTGAATTGAGAGTAGAGAGAGAACCTGGGAATGTGTGGAGAAGAGCTTAAGCTTTTGGAGCAGTGAAATCGGGGATTGAATGATAATATATAGGAAAGAAAGAGGAGGTTGAGTTCAGTTGGAAGAAGGAACTGATTTTGTGTGCAGACAGAGAGAGAGAGAGGAAAAAGGGAGAGGGAGATGCGCATGACTCTACGAATCTTCCCCTCATGTGCCTGCGCATATTCGCTTCTCCAATAGAGGTTCGCCATCTTTCTTTGACACCGTGGACAATCCAAATGTTCTGCTTTCTCTATTTTTTTTTTGTTCCCGTAGGATATTATGAATTCAAGGGGGTTAAGGACATGTTTCAATTGTAGTACGTTATACTTGTAGTGAGAAATAAGACATTTAAGAATATAGATTTAACTATGTTCTTAAATTTTAGGAGTTTTAATGCTCAGACATAATATATATAATATAAGATGTATTAAAATTGAAAATTTGATAGTTTATGTCACTCTTTGAATAATAAGAAATAATTTTATCTCTAGCAAACTTCTTAGTGATGAGAGAGGATCAACAATTTTACCGATGACTCTCCTTTCCTTTCCACCAAAATACAATATAGAATGATAGTAAAAACAAGACACATTAATTGAGAAACATAATCAATAGATGTTGTCTTCCTGAACCAAAATAGTAGAAGGGGCTAAGAATATGGAGCACAAGACAGATCACAATCAAACAAAAGACTGTTCAATATAACTCTAGTAATAGGATAAGAGCAAAACAAATGTTCAACAGATTCCAACTCCTATGAGCAAAAGGTACAATGGACTAGCTCCATGAGATAATCTAATAATGTTGTCTTTGGTGGCTAACCTATTATGACAAGCTAACCAGGCTATAAAAGAGCATTTGAGAATATATATTTTGAACCACACCATCTTAGGCCAATCCAGAACTGGTTTATGCTACTGAAGAGCCTTGAAAGTACATGTAATAGAAAACTTACCACTTCTATCAGCTAGCCACTACCAAGAGTCCACACAATTTACTGCAGGAGATATGATTTCAAGATGGATCCCCTAAAGGAGTAATATGTTCCTCACACCAACATTAGGCCATTCCCATATACCAATACTGATCAAAACAAACAATTTAATGGATAGGTCCTAGCTTATAATGTGCATAATCTCATTGCTCCCTAAATTCCACAAAACTCCTAAAAAATGCCAGGGATCAACAAGAATATGAGTATTTGTACCATCACCTACCTTAACATGAAAGAACCTACACAATCTCTCCATGAGTTTCAAAATCCTACATCAAGACCATGTGAGATCTGCATTACACCTAACAGTAAAAATGGAGTGACATTTCAACAAGTTTGATTGGCACCAGGCTATCCAAAGGAAGTCCCTTGATCTGGAAGCCAACTTCCAAAACTGTTTGATCTGTTATATTCCAAGTGTACACGTCCTTCAAGACTAAACCAACCTCTTTATAAGAGGTGCAAACTACTTCCCAATCAACTTTAGACCCCACAGACTGTGACTTCCCTTTCCATAAAGAATTTCTTAATGCAGCATTAACGTACTTGGAGGACTTCTTTAGAAAGAATAAAAATGCCTGGCCAATACCCCTGAATAGAAACCAATATTGATTTAATCAATTGGACCCTCCTTGCATAAGACAAAAATCTGTTCTCCCATTCTTTGGTCTTTTGCATGATCTTATCCACCATCGACTCACAATGAATCCTACCAAGCTTAGAAGATACCAGAGGCACTCTTATGTATTTTACAGGGAGTTCACCCTTGATGAAACCTATCTCAGTAAGGATATGTTCCTAAATACTAGCGTCAACACTTAAAACATGACTTTTGGACTCATTTAGCTTCAAACCAGAGAGTAGAAAAAGGTACAACCCCTACTTAATAACTATAACAGAGTCAATATCACCTCTAAAAAGTTCAAAAGATCATCAACAAAATAGATATTAACTAGATTATTTATCTTGCATCTCTAGTGGAACTTAAAAGCTTGAAATGTATAACAATAATTAAGAATGCATGAAAAAACTTTCATCACCATAACAAAGAGGTAAGGGAAAAGATGACCCCCCTATCCAAGGCCATATCACCTTGAAAAATCCCTCTAAACCACCCATTAATATTAATAGAATAGGATATAGATGTCACATTCCATAATCCAGTCTACAAATCTCTTAAGAAGACTAAAACTCTACAAGACTTTTCTCATAAAGAACCAACTTACACTATCATAAGCTTTGATGATATATACCTTGAGAGCACATCTAGGAGATATGGACTCCCTATTGTATCCCCCTCATGAGTTCTTGAGTAAGCAAAATATTATCAGCAGTGGACCTCCCAGGAACAAAAGGTATTTTGTTCAAACTGTCTTTAGCCTATTAGCTATCAGATTATAGCATGAAATAGATCTAAACTCAGTGACTTTATTAGGATTAAGTATCTTTGGAATCGACAAAATTGTTATGGCATTAAATTGTTTGAGAAGCTCTCTATTCCTAAAAAATTCTAGAACCGCCGCACAAACATTATCACCTACTATGTGCCAAGCTGACTTCTAAAAACTTGAGGAGAACTCATCTGGTCCAGGGGCCTTTTTGTCACTAAAAAACAACATTGTGTGCTTGATATCATCAGAAGTGAACTCTTGAACAAAGGAATCAGCTTGGTCAATACTAAGTTTATCTGGAAGCATTTAATTCACGTCCAATACAAATCTGGTATAACAGATTGTGGTCCTAGAAATTTCTGATAAAACTCTAAAATAATGTTTTGAATGCTATCAGGATTCTCAACCATGTTACCTTCACTTTCACCAATCTACAAAGATCTTTGAATTGGCTCTATGTTTCTTTAGAGCTCTAAAGAAATGGGCAATATTGTTATCTCCCAAGTTTAACCAAGAAACCTTGGATTTTTGCATGACAAAGGTTTCCTCTAAAAGCTTAAACTCCATAAACTTTTTTTAGGCTTGTGAAGCTTCATGTTGAAATGAATAGACAATATGATGGTCATCCAAAGCCTTAGGAGCTACCTCCAAATATGATCTGGCCTCATTGATTCTGTGAGATATAATACTAGAGAACATGTGATTAAACTTTCACAAAGCATTCTTAGTAAAATTTAACTTCACAGCAAGTTTGTACATTGCATTGCCTACATGCTGGATATCCCAGGCTTTCTTAACCACTTCTTCATGGCCACTAAAATCAGTCTAAATTTTAAAAAATGTAAACTGCTTTCTCCCTTTAGCCATAATTGGAAAGAAATTTACAATAGCAGGGTTGTGATATGATAATTCTGGGCTAGCAAATAAGGCAGTAAAAGAATTGAAAATGTCCATCCAATGCTCATTAATTAAAACCATGTCTATCGTTGTCATGATACTACCATCCCCTATTTGATGATTCCACTAGGTTAACTGAGCTCCACTATATCACAAACCATTCACTTCTAAACTAGCCACACAATCTCCAAAATCAACCATCCCCCCATCCCATCTGTAGGCTCCACCATGCTTATTATAAGGGTGAAAGGTTTCATTAAAGTCCCTTGGAATGGTCCAAGGAAGAGAACCAAAAGATGACTTAATATTTCATTAAACTAGCCACTATTTCCTCTTGTTTCTAGATTCGTTGCAGCATATATAAAATTGCCAAAAACACGACCCCATAGGCTCTATGTTTAACGCTCCAGTGAATAGATTGATCAAACATATTCATTGCATTTATAATATAGACATTAGGATCAAAAGAAACCTAGATTTTACGTGTTGGTGGTTCAATGTAATTATTATAAATAGACCATAAAGGAAACACATATCTAACTATCTTGTCAAAGTTTTTGAATTCTACTTAAGTTTCTACCAGGCTACACATACTTAAATTAAACTCTCTACACACTCTAGCTACCTCATAGTGTTTATGAGGGTTATTAAAGCCTCTTATGTTCCACTCTGTAAAGCTATTCATGTTATGACATAAACGAATAATGAATTACCCTTCTAAGACTCAGACAGACCAATAGCTCTTAATTTAGTTGTAACTTATCTTTTTCTCTATTTTTATCTAGAAGCCAGAGATCCATTAAGAGTACCAAGTTCCTTGCTTGTATTAGATGTAGGAGATGAAGAAGCAACAAGACCATCCTCTTTGTTGGCTTTAAGTTTGTTTACTTTTTCCTCAACATGAGGAATCTGAGTATCCACTTTAACCAGTTTCTCATCCTCATCCTCTAAAGTCTAGGGAGCAATATGAGAGTAACTTCAGGCATAATCTCTTCATCCACAACTTCTTTCCCCTTTCTTGACACTTTGACCATTTTTGTTTAGGCTTCTTATCATGATGATGAATCTTAGGTAAGTGTTCCTTCTTCAAGTTACAATCATGACAAAAAAAACTTCACACTTCTTACATCTTTTGGGAATACCTTGATATTCCACTTCAACTTGAACAATGCCTAGGCCATATTCCTCAAGGTCAAAATCCAGAGTTCCAAGGAGCTTAGAAAAAGCATCAACCTCTAAGCAAACTGTAACACCCCGATTCCCGAGGGTTAAACATGCTTGAAATTTCACAATTCAAAAATTTCCAATTCAATTAAAACCATACTTTGAGAAAATCTCCAAATTGAAAACCCTAATTTACCCTAATTTTAACGTTAAATAGAGGAAGCATAAAATTATTTTAAAAGAATATTAACTTATTAAACTGAAATAAATGATTCATTAAATTATAATAAAGTGAAGTACGAAAATTCATAAGACATGAAAGTTAAACATGAATATTTATAAATTTTTGAAATAACTGAAGTCAAACTGAAGTCATAATGTTATAATTTAACTTAAAATCATAATCATGTTTGCTATGGCAGTCCCTCACTCATGCTGCTCACTATCACCTGCAACACAATCATTTATGGGGTCCAATACGTTGTTGTATCCCTGCTGATATTTCTCTTTCTAACCATAAATTACTAGTACGCCTATTGTGAATCCCAATACCAGAGTAAAAATAGGGACAAGTACCCATATAATTTCATAGACCTCTTTTAAAGATTTCAATCTGTAAAAAGAATTGATATCTTGTACTTCTATTGTATCAATTATTATTTTAATGATCAACTTCTCCCATAATGATATATATGCTACCTAATATTGTCATAATATCAGCCAATTTCATTCTTTTAACTAACTGAGGAAATACTTGCAAATTGATAAAATCTGGCGGGCGAATTTTCCATCTCCAAGGAAAACCACCCTGATCCCCTGGGGGGGTGAGTATTAAAAATACTCAGTAAGTAACCATACTAATAAGTTTCACATGACATAAATGTAAACATATAACTCATTCAAATTTATTTCACACGTTCACTGGTCACATAAAACACTTGTAATAACACACCGATTTCATGGTTAACATATAACTTGAACTTGTACTTATACATGCCAATACTTATACTTACTTGATCATAATTCAACTAGACATATCCCTCGATTAACAACCTAACCAGAACTATTTCACAACTTGAACTTGAACTTGTAACATGAACGTGAACATGACAGATTGAGTGTCTTAAAACTTGATGTCACTTAATGTTATCTGAACCTTAAGGACGCTAACATGAACATAGTGACACCCAACCGTATAACTTGATAACATGACGTGAACAATCTGGTTACTTGATAACCAATGGACATGATTAAGTCTACTTCTTGTTTACTTATCACCTTACTTGAATTAATATTCATAATTCACATTATCACATATACATGGGTAAACATATAACTTGTTCGTAAACATAAATGATATAAATATTACATGTATAACTCAAAATATAATCGTATATAACATGGTAAATAATTTTATCGTGATATGAAAGATAAATAAAATACTTGATCATAAGATTGAACATAAAGAGATAATAAAACAATTTCACATTATATATTCTACACTTATAACATATGAACCGAACTATTATGTAAATCCACTTACCTGGATTAGCAATGAATTAAATTCAACAACTAATGACCTGAAATCCAAGGATCCAGATCACAACAAATTCATATAATATCTACAATTATTTAATTAACTAAGTGAGGTTGGGAACAGGTGGAAACCACATCGAGTGTAAGCGGTTTAAAACGGTTCAACAAGGTTCGGATGGTCTGAACTAGTTCAGTTTTACTATTTTGGGCCGGTTCGGTATGGTCGGGTTGAACCGGTCTGGTCTAACCGAGCCAGTTCAATATGATCTGGTCTAACTGTACCGGTTCAACCCAGTATGAATGATTTGGTTCGGTTTAGGTGAACCAGTTTAAGAGAAGGGGAAACAAAAAAGGGAGACAAATAAGAGGGGGGAGAGAGAGACGCAACAGAGGGGGGAGACGAAGGAGAGAGAGAGACAGAACAAAGAAGGGGAGGGAGATGAAGAAGAGGGAGAGAGAGAGATGCAACAGAAAGGGGGGAGACGAAGGAGGGAGAGAGAGACAGAACATAGAGGGGGAGGGAGAGAGAGAGACGCAACAGAGAGAGGGCGAGACGAAGGAGAGAGAGAGGCAGAACAGATACTGGGAGGGAGACGAAGGGGAGAGAGAGAGAGGAGAGATAGAGAGACAGAACAGAGAGAAAAAGAAAGGAGAACATGAAAATTACCAGATTGAAGCTTACAGGCGACGATGCGATGATGATGCCCAAAACAGATACAATAGGATGTAAATTGCTGGAATTTGAAGACTAAAATTTTAGATTTGAATAAATATATATAAACATAGAAATGGCATCTTTGAATTGAGAAATAGAGAAACTGAACCGATTTGTTACAAAGAGTCTGATTCTTGCGCTCTAGAATTCTAACTGGCTTCTCCTTATAAGTAAAATCATCATGAACTTACAGAGGTTGAAAATTGATGACATGTGTTGGATCAGGCACGTACTTGCGAAGCATCGAGACGTGAAACACATTATGAACACCTAAAAGAGCTAGTGCTAAAGCGAGCCGGTAAGCCAAAGGACCGATACGATCCAAAATCTCAAAAGTGCCAATAAACCTGGGTCTCATCTTCCCCATGCGACCAAAATGTATAACTCCCTTCATTGGGGCAACCTTGAGAAACACATGATCACCCACTTCAAATTCGAGATCCTTCCTCCTGACATCTGCATAACTCTTTTGCCTATTATGAGCGGTCTTCATTCTATCTCTTATTTTCTGAATAGCTTCATTTGTAGACTGAACCAAGTCAGGGCCCAAAAGCTTTCGTTCGCCAACCTCATCCTAATGAACTGGCAATCGACATTTTTTTCCATAAATCGCCTCAAACAGAGCCATACCAATCTTCACCTAGTAACTGTTATTGTAAGAAAACTTGACGAGTGCCAAGTGCATGTTCCAACTGCCATTGAAATCCAAGACATAAGCTCGAAGCATATCTTCCAACATCTGAATCATTCACTCAGATTGCCCATCATATTACGGATGAAAAGTTGTACTAAAATTCAACTGAGTACCTAAAGCTCTCTGTAAACTCTGCCAAAAATTTGATGTGAACCGCAGATCCCGATCTGATACTATAGACATCAAAACCCCATGAAGTCGAACAATCTATCGGATATACAACCGAGCCCAATCCTCAACTGAAATGTAGTCTTGCCAGGCAAAAAATGTGTAGACTTAGTGAGATGATCTATCACAATCCAAATGGAGTTAAAACCTTTTACCGTCTTCGGTAGCCCCAAAATGAAATCCATTGTCACATGCTCCCATTTCCATTCAGAAATGCTTAAAGGTTGCAAGACCCCAGGTGGTCGTTGTCTCTGTGCCTTGATCTTCTGACACACCAAATACTTACTAACAAACTCAGCGACATCACGCTTCATACCATTCCACCAATAATGTAACTTCATATCATGATACATCTTAGTACTGCCAGCGTGCACAGTGTATGGTGAACTATGAGACTGTGTGAGTAATTCCTTCGTAATGATTGCTTCTTTTGGGAACACAAAGCTTCCCACGAAAGCGAAGAGCTGAATCATTACTAACATCAAAACCTTGTCCTTTGTCCTAACCCACTTTGTTATGAATCAAAAGTAACTCAGAATTTGAGTTCTGTGCATCGATAATACGTTGTTGCAATGACAGTTGAACTGTTAGTTAAGCTAATTGCACTGTAATATCTTTTAGCAAAACCAAAATCTCAGTACGTTCAAAATCCTCCAAGAGATGCTTTTGAGACATGATAAGAGCTGCTGAATTGGCTGATTTTTTGACTTAAGGCATCAGCCACTACATTTGCCTTTCCTAGGTGATAAATGATCTCGCAGTCATAATCCTTAATCAATTCTAACCAACGGCGTTGCCTCATGTTAAGCTCTTTTTGAGTGAAAAGGTACCTAAGACTTATGATCTGTGTAAATCTGACACTTACAACCATACAAGTAATGTCTCCAGATCTTGAGGGCAAATACAACTGCCAACTCCAAATAATGTGTAGGATAATTCTGTTCATAAGGCTTGAGCTGACGAGAGGCATATGCTATGATGTTTCCCTGTTGCATCAAAACACAACCCAATCATCTCTTGGAAGCATCACTGTAAATCACAAAGTTGTTCTTACCATCTGGAATGGTCAACACTGATGTTGTCGCTAATTTTTGTTTAAGTCTCTTAAAACATTTTTCACACTCAGCCATCCAAGTAAATGTGACACTCTTCCTGGTCAACTGAGTAGGTGGAACAACAATCTTTGTAAAACCCTCAACAAACCTCCTATAGTATCCTGCTAAACCCAGAAAACTATGAAGTTCCCCAATATTTGCCGGTGGAGGCCAGTTAACCACTGCTTCGATCTTAGACGGATCAACTGAGATTCCATCTCGAGATATCACATGACCAAAGAATGATACTTGTTGAAGCCAAACTCACACTTCTGAGATTTAGCATATAATTGGTGCTTCCTTAATGCTTGCAAAACAATCTTGAGGTGATCCATATGCTCAGTCTCTCATCTAGAGTACATCAAAATATCATCAATGAAGACGATCACAAAAGAATCCAAGTACTCTTTGAACACCCTGTTCATCAAATCCATAAAGGCTGCCGGAGCATTAGTTAATCCAAACGACATCACTACAAACTCATAATGGCCGTAGCAAGTGCAAAACACTGTCTTAGAAATATCCTCATCTCGAATCTTGAGCTGATAATATCCCGTCCTTAAATCAATCTTAGAGAATACCGATGCTCCCTGAAGTTGATCAAACAAATTCTCAATATGCGGTAACGGATACCTATTCTTGATAGTGACTTTATTCAACTCTCGATAATAAACGCATAGCCTTATTGATCCATCTTTCTTTTTGACAAATAATACTGGAGCACCCCAAGGTGAAACACTGGGTCTAATGAAACCTCTATCCAGTAATTCTTGAAGTTGGTCCTTAAGTTCCTTCAACTCTGCAGGAGTCATACGATACAGAGCTTTGGATATAGGGGCAGTGCCTGGTACCAACTCAATACAAAATTCTTTTTCCCGAGGAGGAGGAAGTCCTGGCAAATCATCGGGAAAGACATCCAAAAATTCAGAAACTACTGGAACTGATCCAATATCCACATTGGTCTTAGTTGTATCCAAAACAAAAGCTAAGTAACCCCAATTACCATGATCAAGTAGGCGTTATACCCGTAAAGCAGATATGACCTTCGGTATAGGTCATTGCTGAGATCCCCTAAACTTGAAGCTAGGTCTGCCCAGAGGTAGGAATCAAACTTCCTTTCGATAACAGTCTATGTTGGCATAGATAGCAGCCAACCAGTCCATCCCTAGAATTACGTCAAAATCATGCATCCCTGAATCTCTGGACGCAATCCTTTTTCAAAAGTCCGTGACTTCTTTATCTCACTATCCACATAGTGCGTGGCGTACCTAGACAATTCTTCAAACTTCAGCTCGTATTCAGCTACACTCATAGCTCCTTACACAAGTCTGAGGAATTCGGGCACCTTCTCTGTCTTGGCCGTGATCGAAAAATATTTCTCAAAGAACAGATCCTTGAAACGATCCCATGTCATTGGATTAGGATTGATGTCATGAGCTCCCACCATTTCCAAGCCTGTCGCGTCAGTATAGATGTTGCACAAATAACCTGTTGAATCTCAGAACACGGCATAAACTGGAAGATCTGCTCCAGTCTTACAATCCATTCATCAGCTAACAGTGGGTCGGACGAGTGACCGTCAAATTCAGGTGGTTTCAGCCTCCCGAATGTATGAATCAACTGCTATATATTAACCTCCATCATCTGTTGCTGAGTTGGGCGAGCCGTTGTTGAGCTGGGCGAGCCGTAGCTGTCTGCCTTAACAACTCCAAAAATTCTTGAAACATATCCATCATAGCAACTGGAGGGTTAGCAGTAGGATCAACTGGTGCATGATTGTTGCTGTTCCTTGTAGGGGCACCATCGCACTGCTACCCATAAACCCAAGACTTACCAATGTATCACGCAATTATAACATAAACATAATTCAAACATGCCATAATGAAACAAAACACAACATACTTGATCAATAATTAAAACACATATAACATGCATACCTGACTTGTAAGATGAAGGAGGAGCAGAGTGAGTGACATGCCATATCTTTCACTTAGAAAAGTGTATAGAATTTAAAACCATGGCTCTGATACCAAACTGTAATACCTCGATTCCCGAAGGTTAAACATGCTTGAAATTTCACAATTCAAAAATTCTCAATTCAATTAAAACCCTAATCTGAGAAAATCCTCAAATTGAAAATCCTAATTTTGCCTTAATTTTAACGTTAAATAGTCGAAGCATAAAATTATTTTAAAAGAATATTAACTCATTAAACTGAAATAAATGATTCATTAAACTATAATAAAATGAAGCACGAAAATCTATAAGACATGAAAGTTAAACATGAATATTCATAAATTTCTGAAATAACTGAAGTCATAATGTTATAATTTAACTTAAAAATCATAATCATGCTTGCTATGGAAGTCCCTCACTCCTGCTGCTCACCATCACCTCCAACACAATCATCTACGGGGGGTGAGTATTAAAAATACTCACCCAGTAAATTCACATATTTATAAGTTTCACATGACATAAATGTAAACATATAACTCATGCAAATTTATTTCATACGTTCATTAGTCACATAAAATACTTGTGATAACACACTGATTTCATGGTTAACATATAACTTGAACTTGTACTTATACATGCCAATATTTATACTTGCTTGATCATAATTCAACTAGACATATCCCTCGATTAACAATCTAACCAGAACTATTTCATAACTAGAACTTGAACTTGAAACATGAACGTGAACATGGCAAATTGAGTGTCTTGAAACTTGATGTCACTTAAAGTTATCTGAACCTTAAAGACGCTAACATGAACATGGTGACACCCAACCGTATAACTTGATAACATGACGTGAACAATCTGGTTACTTGATAACCAATGGAAATGACTAAGTCTAATTATTTACTTATCACCTTACTTGAATTAATATTCATAATTCACATTAGCACATATACTTGGGTAAACATATAACTTGTTCATGAACATAAATGATATAACTATTACATGTATAACTCAAAATATAATCGTATATAACATTGTAAATAATTTCATTGCGATATGAAAAATAAACAAAATACTTGATCATAAGATTGAACATAAAGAAATAATAAAACAATTTCACATTATATATTCTACACTTATAACATATGAATCGAATTATTATGTAAATGCACTTACCTGGATTCATTACGAATCAAATTCAGCAACTAATGACTTGAAATTCAAGGATCCCAGATCACAACAAATCATATAATATCTACAATTATTTAATTAACTAAGCGAGGTTGAGAACAGGTGAAAACCACATCGGGTGTAAATTATCTAGCGGTTTAAAACGATTCAACAAGGTTTGGGTGGTCTGAACTGGTTCGGTTCTGCTATTTTGGACCGGTTCGGTTTGGTCAGGTTGAACCAGTATAGTCTGACTGAGCCGGTTCGGTCTGGTTTGATATGACTGAACCACTTTGGCTTGGTCTGAATGAACTGGCCCGGTTCAAGAGAATGGGGAACATTAAAGGGAGACGAAGAAGAGGGAAAGAGAGAGAGATACAACAGAGGGGGGAGACGAAGGAGAGAGAGAGAGACATAACAAAGAGGGGGAGGGAGACGAAGAAGAGGGAGAGAGAGAGACGCAACAGAGAGGGGGAGATGAAGGAGAGAGAGATAGAACATAGAGGGGGAGGAAGACGAAGGAGAGAGAGACATAACAAAGAGGGGGAGAGAGACGAAGAAGAAGGAGACAGAGACGCAACAGAGAGGGGGAGAGGAAGAGGAGAGAGAGACAAAACAGAGAGGGGGAGGGAAACGAATGGGAGAAAGAGATAGGAGAGAGAGAGACAGAACAGAGAGAAAAAGAAAGGAGAACATGAAAATTACCGGATTGAAGCTTGCAGGTGGCGAAGCGATGACGATGCCAAAAACAGATACAATAAGATGTAAATTATTGGAATTTGAAGACTAAAAGTTCAGATTTGGATAAATATATATAAGCATAGAAATGGCATATTTGAATTGAGAAATAGAGAAATTAGAAAAATAATAAAGAAAGAGGAAGAAAGAAGATGGCTTACCAGAGAATCAACAATGGAAAGATACAAAGAGGAAGAAGGAGAGATGGATGCTTGCTGTCAAACGTTGGAGAGAGGGAGGTGAAGAACAACAGTTATAAGCGGGTGAATCTGCCAGAGAAAGAGGGAGAGATGAAGAAGAAGATGGGTTTTAAAGTTTATATAATATTAGTTGGTGGGTTACTCTAAGGTGTAGTGTGTGTTAAGGCGTGAGTGGAGGGTTAGAATTACAAATCTTCCCCTTATAATGCTTGGGGTATTACACAAACCTTAGTAAATGAAAGCTTAGAAGCTGAAGCAGTAAAAGCATCCACAAATGAAGGCTTACGCACAATACTACTAACATTTGCTTAAACCTTTTGGAGCCCATATGATTGTAGGAAGATTCCACAACCTTATCTAAACAGGGATCTTATTCATTTCTTCCTTGGTGTGCTTCAGTGCAGATGACAATTTCTTCAGCAAGATTGGTCTTTCTAACATGTACCATTGAAGAAAAACTCGTATATGTTTTAGAGATTACTTTAAGGCCTTTGCTATCGCAAAGCCTACGGGTTGCTTGGTTTACTAAATGATAGGCCATCTTCTTGTCAAAAAAATGCCCCACTAGAGTGTTTTCCCAAATCCTTATATCGTCCAGCAAAATAGGTTGAATCTTATAACTTCCTTGAGTTCCAATCTTTGAAGGCTTATTCAGGTTAGGAGGGAGAGGAACATTCTCCAACCTAACCCTTTCTACCCATGATTTCTTCTTATTTATCTATTTGACAACTTCAACAGTTTATGTGTTAGGGTTTTCTTTTCAATGGCCTTAGCAGCCAAATATTCATAAACCACATTTTGATTTAACTTTCTCCCACTACTCGATGAGGAGGATAAACAAGGAATATCCTCAACACCATTGATGTTATCAGTAAAAATAATACTTCTTTTTACTTTAGGGCTAATTTTATCATCAACATACGTACAAGCACCTTTTGGAGAGTCAACTTTTTTCCTCATTTAGAGGAATACTGACTTGTGAGGACTCCATCTCTATCATGTGGGTATTGAACAATTTTTTTTTTGTATTTTAGAGGTCTTCCACGTCCTCTTTTGACTACTCGACCCGCCTATTCCATATTGAGAGAAGGAAGAGCTACCAAAGGCTTAACTAAAACCCTAGCTTATGCATTAGCATCATCAAAATGTACTATAGGGACAGTAGTATTTGAATCCGAGGTCAAAAACCTCCTTAATAGTATCATTAGGGCTTTCTCCCACAATATTTGAGAAGCTACGCACCATGCAAATTTCTTAGATTCTTCTCCATTAATGCTCTCATTCTTCCAAATCGATTCTCTCACTTTCACAAGCTTGAAATAAAACATGGATAATAATCATTAGGCTCATGATCCAAGACAAAAGCCAAGCTCCTAGAGAGAAGCTCTCAGAGAGAGAGAAAAGCCGTCTCTACTATGGTTTAGGGGGATAAAGGTAAAAATAAAATCACAAGTTTCTCCATTTTAAATTAATTTTTAGATAGTGCGCGGGCGCATACAATATATTTTTATGTATATAGATTGTATTTCTCTTCTAAAAGAAAGAGAAATTAAATTTAGGCAGACCTGGGGAAGGACTACCCATTCGTATATGCAATTAATAAATGATACCGAATTAACTGATAAAGAGACGAAACTAAGAACTGTCTGGATTGTATTTCTCTTCCAAAAGGGAGAGAAATAAGTGAATATATATTTTTTTATCTGACAAACAAACAATAATATATATAATAAAAAAGATAATATGTAGTTTCTTTATTACATGGACATCCTATTTAGTTTTAAAAATTTATAAGTATATATCATCCTCTAATTTTATTATAACCTATAGATAAATTCATATATTTTTTCCCAAATTGCCACAACTTGCCATTTCTTTTGTTAGAAAATCATAATGGTAGACCATTCTCATTTTTCATGCTAAAAATTTATTTTCTTATAAATTATAATTCGTGTATATCAGAGTTTAAGAAAATATTTTTAAAAAAATCTTTTTCGTTTTTGCTAGAATTTTAAATGACGGGATAAAGAAATAAGTGAGATCTTAACTGGCGGAGTGCATTTTGGATATTCACATTAAGTCATTAAGGGAGCTCTGCAAACTATTATAGGGAGGTTGATATAATTTCCCTATAAGATTTTCCTAGTAGTGACATCCATTTTTCCTTGCAAAATTATAAATTTCTAGAAGCCTGAATAGATGACTTGAACTATATAAATTGATAGATCATCACCTGTTTGGTGAGAACTAATGTTTTGTAGATCTGAGCCATTGAACATACAATCAACAATCCCACTATGCTCGGTATGAAAATAGAAAAAAGTTAAATTTATTTTTGTTTCTTCTTTAGTCGATTTGGGCCGTTGTTTTTGCATTAGCCTGTATCAAACTGATCACTTCCTGTTATCCCCCAAAAGGAGGAGCTCCAAACCATATAAACTGATGTGGACCCTCCTTGTTGGTTTTAAATTTGTCATCAACAAATTCTCAATTTAATCGGTTTAATGGATGTTGGAGACTTTGAGGCCATTTAGTTTGTGAAATATTGAATCATCATGGTAATTAATTAATGGTAAACAAGATTGACATGTTTAGAATAATTTATGGTAATTTGGGAGTGTTATATTCGGTATGTGTAGAAATTTGTGGTAAATCTGCATTAAATATCTTTGAATGTAATTTAGTATTCTCCTCAGAATTGCTTTGTCTTGGTATTTCTGGATTGCTTCACTTTTGTAAACAATTCAATTGCATGTTGATGAGGTAAAATAATTATGATTACAAACGAATTAAGATTGTTGTCAATTTTAAAATTAATTCAAACAAATAAAAGCAATGTCACCAAGAAAACAAAATATAATTTTGGGTAAAGTGTTGGAATTATGTTCATAAAGTATGGTGTAATAACTATTTATGAGTATTCAATTATTTCTCAGACATTTTGTATTTCTGAATTTAATGAATGAATGAAAATTTGTCTATTAATTAAAGTATGTTTATAATTTACTCAAGTCCTGGAACTATTGTCAATGTAAGAAAAATAAAGATTGATGGGTTTTTCAGACAAACTTTTCTGAAATAGTTAAGAATATTATTCGCAGTTTTAGGATCGACTGAGTAATTGAGTCTGATTACGACTGTTAGGTTGGACAAAAAAAATGCCAGTCTTGGGGGATGAGAGTGAAGACTCTAAAGGTTGACCTAGACATATTATGGAACATATTAAATAGACCAGTAACAAATTAGTTTGAAGTAAAATCATTTATTTAGCTCTAACCCTAATTGTTACACCTTAAAGGACGCAATTAATTTAATTCTGAGGTGAATACGAAACTTGACCAAGTTAGTTACGATCTTTGATACGTCAAAGGCTTGAGTTCGAATTGTCGGACAATACCTCGATGGTTGGATCGTGATTCAACTATATTTGAGTTGCGCGATTCATAGATATGAAAATTCGTGGTTAGATTACAAAATGGAACAATATCACTTTATATTTTATTGATGGATGTGTGAATAAATTAACCTGACCAGGTACTCGATGAAATATATCATTGAATAAGACATGAGGAAATGTCCGAGACAATTTACTATTATATCTTTTTTATTCACAGTCAATAAAAGAGTTAATGAAACAATAAGAAGATGGGTAAAATAGTAATTTTATATCTCGCTCATGTTACTAATATTCAATGTTAAAATATTCCGTGGACCGTGAAATAAAAGTGTTTATTTGGATCAACAGAAAATGTAGAGCGCATGAATCGAGAGTTGATTGGGCATCGGACCTATAGTGGAGTCGTATGATGTCAGGATTAAATAGGTCGGGAATTTATAGAGAAATTTTCTGGGTATTTGAATCCTATAACTTTATTCATGTGGGTCCATTTGGTCCAAGAATAGCTCATGAAGACATGAATAGAAAAAACAATATCAGTTGGACCAAAATATGTTTTGAGCCGAACTCATATATGATGAGTGTTGTCACTTAATTAATGAAGAGAAATTAATTGTTGTACAAATTTAATTAATTTATTATTTTCTAATTATTAGATAATTAGTAAATAATAAAAATTAATTAATTAATTGATGAAGATCCATTTAAATTTATCAATTTTGGGTTAGTGAATTTGGACACAGTATTGACTTTAATGAGAGATGTAATTTTCGGCAATTATAGATTATGATGGTGAATTTCAGAAATTACACATATATGTGGTATATGCGAAAATTCTAAAATTATTACATAGGGGATGTCATTAGGGTTGCCTCCCTAACTGTGTTGACACAACAATAACCACACAGAGCAGAAATTTTTTTCTCTCTCCCCCTCCTACTGTTGCTGCCGAAATCACGAGAGGAAGATTAAAAATGAATTTTCTTCCTTAGTTGTTTTGAGAGCTCACACTCTGTTTCTAACGACGTCCTTGCGAGATATACTTCTAAATCCAACTAGTGGTTGTTGGTGTAAATACTTATTGAATTTGTTGGATTTGAAGATCGAAGAACGCGAAACATTTAATAAAGATCCCACTAATTCATAAAATCTCTGATACAATGAAAATGTATAAATCGTCTCTACTTCTTTGGAATACGTTTAACTTTGTATGCATAATCGGATGCATGGTTTTAATATTTAATATTACTAAATTGGTTGACGTAAAATTGTTTTATATTCACACAAACCGTTCATGGTTCAATGATCTTTCTTCAAATTTTTAAAATCCGATCCAACATATAGTACACAAATAATCCCTTAACTTTACATATTGATTCTAGTTGGTCGCACAACTTTCAAATTAAACAATTTGGTCCTATAACTTTCTAAAAATATTTCGTTGTAGTCTTATTGGCTAGCATTATTAAGGACCTTTTCAAAGACTTATGTAAAGTTTCACACCAAGATTTTAAGTTGGAGTGTCATATAGAAAACTTGTTTAGTATATAGGCAACATGGTAAAGTTGTATATAATATATGAGAGTAATTGAATTATTCCATATTTTTATATTTTAACATCTAACTAAATGTCGTACATATTTTACTATGCACATTAATAAATTAGCTTTTTTTAACGAAAGCAATAAAATTATATTCATTGTTTTTATAACTAAATTATTTATCTTATTCATCGTATAAATATTTTTTCTTATCAAAAACCATATAAATATAATTGAACTGCTTATTTTCACACACCCTATAAATTCAACCTGACGACTGCATTGAGCGACTTAATAGTGAACCCAATTTTGTAAGGAACTCTATTTTGTAATGAAAAAACCCTACACTCATTGTAATTTACTTAAAGGACACATAGACCCCTCTAGTTTAAAAAATGATAAATAAATCTTTTATATTAAAAATCTGTTAGTTTAAATGTGAAAATATAAATTATCCATTAACAAATCTGATCTAACTATTTTTTAATCTGAAACAATAGCGGACCTGTTTTTTTAGTTAGGTGAATTCGAGTTTGAAAATTAAAAGAATGAAAATTGTAATGTATAGCTAATTTTAAAGTTTTATATGCAAGAGTGACTCTTATTTTTTTATTATACAAGAATGACATTTTTTAAAATTTTACATGGGATAGTTTCTTTTAGAAATAGTAATGGTAGTTTTGAAATTAGGCATCTCACTCACTCTATAATATTAATTAAATTGCTATATTTCTATCTCATACTTTTCAAGAGTCATTTTTGCCTATTAATTCAAATATAGGGCCACTCTTGCAAAAAGTTCTTTAAATAAATTGGTTTTACCATTTTTCCTTCTTTTAAGGATGGAAACTTATTGGGTTATTTTTACTAGAAATTGCAGCAAGTAACAACTTCTACACAACCTATTAATTTTTTTGTCAAGTTTTTCAATTATTTAGAATTTTTTCAATTTCATCTTTTTTTTTTTACTTTGAACCATTTTTGTTGGACTTATTTATCCCTAGTTTGAAATTGATGATAAGTTTTCTTTTTTCTTTCGGTTTTTTCTGTTATGATACTTTTTTTAAGACTTATATTTGAATTTTCAGGTGCTTATTGCCAACATCCCTCAAATTAATATTTCATTATAATTAAACTAAAAGTACCTTTTTTTACTGTCAATTTAATGTTTAATTACATATTGAGGATAAACTATATTTTGCCGGCGTTTTAACTTTTTGATTTTTTTTTGACAGTTTTTACACCTTGCTGGTAGTTATTTCATGAAAAAACTTCCATGTAAGTTCTTCCCAATTTTATTGTTCATGAATGTAAGAAATTCACAAATTAGCGATAAATATTTTCATCACAGAAAGGTCTAAAATCATTGATAAAACTATTTTTGTGAAAATTTCACAAACTTTCATCGGTAAAGGTGCTTCGGTGATACCTTTTACCGATAAACTTTCTGATCCTGTAACAAGTTTTTCACGATGATAATGCAATCGTCGATAAAACATTTTCCGACAAGATTATAGTTGTTGCTAAAAGTTTTTAGTGATGATTATATCATCGTCAATAACACCTTTGATGATGAGAGTACAATCGTCCTTAAAAGTTTTTAGCGATGATTTTGTTTTCATTGATAAAAACTTTGCTTGACGACATTCTTGTCACTGTTAAATGATTTTATCAATGATACTGACTTCATCGATGATAACTTTTATGAAAACATTGTAAGGGAAAATTACAGTACAAAAGTATGTAGAAAAGTAGAGAGAATGGTGACTCAAGAGTAATAGTAATTTGTATTCAATCTTCTATGTTTTTGGAGGTGGTATTTACCCCTATTTATACATGAAAGTCACTATTTTATTCTTGGAATATTCCCCGTCCGTTACGCTTCATTCGGAGGAGTTGAGGAGGTCACGACACCGGAAGATTCTAGAGTATTGCACCCTTTTGTAATAGTTCTATCTCATCCGTTCCTTTCATCCAGAAGCTTGTCACATGGCTTCCACGCAGTAGAGGTACCGCCCATTGACCCCAATTATACTCAACGAAGCATCATCCTTAATGTGTAACGTAATGATTACTTGACCATCAATCTTCCTTGAAAACCTTTGAGCTTTTTTTCGTTTCACTTTCCAAGGACTTCGAAATAGGTTTGGGATAGCGTGCTCTCTATCTCATTGCTTACATCAATGCAAACGACGACGACTGGGTGATGATGATTCCCGTCGCATCTGTCTAAATTCTTCCGTTCAGTGTTTGTCAAGTTTCTTCACGCCTTTTCCCTTTATCACGCCTTTTCACTCCAATGCGCCTTTTGAGACTTTGTAGGTGAATTAGTCTCAGTGTCACGTCCGCTCCCTATTTAAAGCCTTCATTTTTAATCTTCGTTCACTTTCCATCGCTGTTGTAACTGCTCTCCACTCTTCGTACTTTCTTCCCTCTGCATCTTCTTCTTCTTTGTTTTTAAGAAAAGTGATCGCGGAAACAATCTTCTCCCTATCAATACCTAGAGTTAGGAATGAAGCTTATAGAGACGGTTTTCCTGATGATGTCCATCGTTCTTTTGGTGAGAATGGGGCTATATGACTCCTTTGCAAACCTCCTGCCCAAATAGCCTTCTATCCTATGTATATAGCTTTAGGCTTTGAATTCTCCATATCTCATATTTTCTAGGAGTTCTTTTCTCACTACGGTCTAGCTCCTTCCCAATTTACTCCTAACACATATAAGATCATTCTTTGTTTTGAAGCCGTGAACAAGTTGTATAATTCAGGGTTCTGGCTAGTTGAACTCCGATTGACTTACTTGGTCAAATTACGAGGCAAGAATTATTATATACCCCCCCCAGAATGAGCAAGAGGGAGCCCTTATTAAAAATCTTCCATATGGAGATAAAGGATGTGAGAGGGATGTTTTTAATCTATGGGAAAACTGGATACGGTGAAGGTCGCTGGATTGTCCCCCTTACTTGGGGCATTTTGAGTAAGTTTCCCTAGCCTAAGCTCCATTTCCTCATTCATTTTTTTTACTTTTTCATTTAATAGTTTGATCTTTCTGATCTAAATGCTTTTGTGCAGATAAATGGGCAAAGCCTTTTGATTCAAAGGCGAACGGCGAGTGGATAATGAGTGCCTTCCACAGTTAGATTCATGATAGGCATCTCCTCTTAGATCCTAGGAGAGAAGTCACCACTGCCTTTTCCTATTCCCTGAACTCCCATTTCTCCCATTTCACTCGACAATCATTCCTATCCCAACTTTCCGTCGAGTTTCTCCACATCGACAGGTAGTTTCTGAGAACTCTTCTCAGTCAATACTCAAGACTCAGAAGAAGAGGAAGAAGTAGATCTCAAACTTTTTTTTTACAAAAACCATCAACTATGAAGAGGTTAAAGACAATGATTAGAGACATTGGAGGAAGGAACTTTTGGAATTATATCCCATAAAGTAGGGTGTAATAACTATTTATGAGTATTTAGTTATGAAATTTATGTATTATTGAATTTTTTGAATAAATGAATGTTTTCTTTAATTAAAGTGTGTTTATGATTTACTTAAGTCCTAGAACTGTTGTCAATGAAAGAAGAGTAAAGACTGAGCGGTCTTCCACACAAACTCTTCTGAGATAATTTTAAAATGTTATTCGTAAGTCTTAGGATCGACTAAACAATCGAATCCAATTATGACTGTTATGTTGAACCAAATAATGTTGGTCTAGGGGCATGGAATTGGAGACTCTAATGGTTGACCTAGACATATTATGAACATGTTGAATAGATCAGTAACAAATTAACTTAGAACAAAGTCGTTTATCTAGTTCTGAATCTAATTATTACAATTTAAAGGTATTTTCGTGATTATCTTAATCATGAGGTGAATACGAAACTTGACCTAGTTATTATCTTCGATATGCCAAAAGAGTGAGTTCGAATTACCGGACAGTACCTCAACTGTTACGATCGTCGTTCAACTATGTTAGAGTTGCGTGATTCACAGATATGAAATTTATGGTAAGATTTCAATAGCAACGATATCACCTTATGCTTTATTGATGAGTGAGTGAAGAACTAAATCGGGCCTGGTATTTGATGAAATGAGTAATTGAATAAGATATTGTGAACAGTATGAGACACTTCATTGGTATATCTTTTTTATTCACAGTCAATAAATGAGTTAATAAAATAATAACTAGAAGGGTAAAATAATAATTTTACATCCTACTCTTGTTACTCATATTTATGAAGGGTGACATCATAAAATATCATGTGAAACGTGAAATGAAAATGTTTATTTTCAGCAATAGAAAATGTAGCAAGCATGAATCGAGCGTTGATTCGGTATCGAACTTGTAGTGGAGTCGTACGATATCAGGATTAAATAGGTCGAGAATTTATGGAGATAAATTTTCCGGGTATTTGAATCTCATAACTTTATTCATGTGGGTCCGTTAAGTCTCATAAATAACTCATAAGGACATGAATGAGAAACAATGTCAGTTGAACCAAAAATGTATTTTGGATCAAAGTACACTTCCCAAACCCGTATGTGATGGGTGTCATCACTAAATTAATAAAGACCAAAATTAATGTTCAAATGATTTAATTTGTTATTTTCTAATTATTGGATAATTAGTAAATAAAATTAATTAATTAATTAATTGATAGGGATCAATTTAATTTATCAATTTGAATTGATGAATTTAGACACTGTCTTGGCTCTATGAGAGATGTACAAATCACAGATTGTAGTGCAAGGGATGCAAATTTTAGTTTTATCATCATATGGGATATGGGTAAATTCTGTAATTAATATAAAATGGTTACAAACCTAACCCTAAGATAAGCTAAGTGTTAGACACAACAGAAAATAGTTTCTCTCACTCGTCCATACAGTTGTTGCCGAAAACCAAGGGGAAAAAGAGGAAAAAAAATATTTTTTTTCTTCCTCAGTTGTTTGGAGAGTCCACACTTTATTCGTAACAATATCTTTGTGAGATATACTTCTGAATCTTATGAGTGGTTGTTGGTGTGAAGATCAATTGAAGTTCTGCGAATCTTAAGAACGAAGAACGCTAGACAATTAATTGGATCCCTCCAATTCAAAAATTCTCCATTGCAAGAAAATGTATAAATTTGTTTCTATCTCTTCTCGATACGTTTATCTGAATATGTATGATTGTTTAATGATTTTGTATTCAATTTCATTAAATATTTATTTTTGAAAATTTCTGATATTCCGCCAACGAACCATTCGTGGTTCATTAATTTTCTTTAATTTTTTAAAACCCGATCCAATAATTGGTATCAAACTCTAAGGTTCTTGATTATGCATATTATGTGATTCAACGTATGGATGGGTGTATAATGTAATATTGGCATATATTTTTGTATGGGAGATTCAAAGCATGTTTGAATGTATTTTATGAATGGATCCTGATCGATTGGCTCTAGGTGTTTATTTTCAATTTTATAATTGATGTATACCGAAATTGAGACATATGATTTATGTAATTTAATTTTGCAATCGTTGTGTCGTTAAATTCCATGTAAATCCATCGTCGCTCTCTTCTCGATTGAAAACCACCGCACGCCGCCCTTCACGCACCATCCTCCGCTCGTCATGTGCCACCCACCGCATGCCACTCGCCGACACATGACGCTGCTTGCTTGTTGTCGCCGCCCGCTGCTGTAGGTTGCCGCTCCGTAGGTGTCCTAATTAGGGTTTAGGAAACCTTGGTGTTTTGGAAACCCTAGCGAGCATAAAACCATGTTAGACCAGGGCTGATGTGGACCCACCAAGCCAATTGAGGTGTTAGACTAAGCAAGGGTTTCTTGGCTCATATGATTCGTAGGAACTTGAGATTTGATATCAAGCCCAATCTAGTCCCTAAAAATTAAATTTATTTATTTCGATAATTTTTTAACACTAAATTAGAATTTATTTTATAAATTTTTTATAAAGATAAATCAATTGATTAATTTATTTGGTAATTTAGTTATCAAAGTAAAAATTTTTGGAAAATTAATTTTAAATTGAAATTTGAAATTTGAAAATGGGACTGGGGCTTAGTAAAGAGTTACAAAGAGGTGGGACATCCTGAAGGAGAATGAGACAATTACAGATATCGTGAATACTAGTATTTAAATTATTATAATTTATTTATTATTTTTTATGGGATGTAATTATAAATAAGCCATAGATAGATTAATTTTGAATGAATAATTTATTATTAATCTCATATCATCATATAAAATGCCATATAGAAATATGGATATGTCAATATTAGAATGCCATGTAACATGTACATGCATAATTGTGGTTTGAATTTATAATGAGTTATAATTTTTAATACAATGCGAATTTTATAAAATTTATAACTTTTAAATTGTGATTTAAATTTTATAAATGTTTATAATTTTCAAAACTTGTTTTTCAAATTTATAAAGAGTTATGATTTTTGAAAAAGCAAAGAAAATTCATTTTTTCAAAAACTAAGTGGGAGGGTCGTTTACGTTGAAATGTTTCCAATATCCCTAAGGTAAACTTGATCGTGGCACGGGGAATGATTTATAGCTACATTAGAGGTCGTTGGTTAAATACTTAGACTGCATCACATTAGAATCTCTCATAGGAGCTAGTTAATGGGGCTAAGGTGACCCAAACCATTGGTGATTGGTTAAACTAGATATAGTGATATCTTGAGAAGCGTTAACCAAACGAGAAGAGTCTCGATGCGAAGGAGATAGCTCGGGCATGGTTCTTAGATAAGACGAGCTAACGTTGTTGATCGTAACATCATGGAAGAAATATGTTTTTTCTCAGATTTTAAATATTTAACTATTTACATCATGTATTATACTTTCCTGAATGATTGAGTATTTACTTGCATCATTTTATTTATTCTTTTCAGTAATCATGTTATTATCCACACTCTCAACAATCTTGAATGCGGACAAACTTACTGGTGAAAATTATGTGGATTGAAAACGTAATCTTGATATCGTGCATACAGTAGAAAAGCACAAGTTCGTGATCACCACCCCTTGTCCCCTTGAGCCTATTGTTGAATCGAATCAATAAGAAAATGATGCTAATGCTTCTTGGCTGCGTTTTGATGAGATCGTCAGATGTTACATCTTGGCATCTGTTAGCAGTGTGTTGCAACAGCAACATCAGAACATGCAAACCACCGCTGATATGATGTTGAACATTATCAAAATATTCGAGGATCAGGTCATCAAGCCAAACATGCTGCTGTGTGAAATGTCATGAATTGTCGGATGAAACCTGGAACTCCTATCGGAGAACAAATGATGTTGATCATTAGTTATCTAAATGAGATGGCGAATATGGGATCTGAGATAGATGACGAGACTCAAATCGATATGATCCTCGAGACCCTGCCAAATACCTGATAACTTCAAATTTAATTATTCGATGAATATGTTAAGGTACTCACTTCTGAAACTTATGAAGGAGTTTTAAGCTGCTGAGACCCTGTTTCTGAAGGATAAGAGGAAGACTAGGGAGGCAAACTTTATTGAAAGTAAGCTTTCCAACTCTGGCGCAAAAAAGATACACAAGAGAGGTTCGAAGAAAGCTAAGAAGCAGAACTCGAAAGCTGCGAAAGGCAAGGGCCCTATAAAAGTGAACAAGTCGAAAGACAAGTGTCATCATTCTGAACTCACTGGCCATTGAAAATGCAATTGCCCGAATTATCTCAAAGAGTTGAAATCCAAAGGTACATCACTTGTTACTGAGGCTTGTATGTGGCTGACTCTACTTTCTCATGGATTATAGACTCTACAGCCACTAACCATATTTGTTGTTCCCTATAGGGGTTCAGGGAAATCAGACGGCTTGACAAGGGTAAGTTCAACTTCCGTGGGGGAATGGAGCACTAGTATCGATTGTATCAGTTAGAACTATTAAATTGTCATTTGATAACCATTTTTTGGTTTTATGAGAAGTTTATTATATCCCGGTTTTTGGGAAAAACTTTATTTCAATAGCTAGTTTGATTGAACAATGATTTTCTTTAAATTTTCTTGATAATGATATTTATATTTTTAGAAATGATTGCTTGATCAGTACTGCACACTTGATAAATAACTTATTTTATGTAAAATAAAAATTTCAATGATATGTGACACTAAAGTAAATACTGCTTTACAAAGGGATAGTAAAAGGTTGAAATCTAACTCAATCAATATAACCTACTTGTGGCACTTGCGTCTTGGTCAGATTAGCCTGGACAAGATTAAAAGACTTGCAAAGGATGGTCCATTGCAAACTTTAAGTGTGAGATCACTACCCACATGCGAATCCTGCATACAAAGCAAAACGACCAATAAACCCTATTCAATGAAGGGTGACAACACCTAGAACTTGTACATGGTTATGTATGTGGGCCATTAAATATCCAAGAAAGAGGAGGTTATGGATATTCTGTAACCTTCACATATGACTACTCACATTTTGGACATGTTTGTCTAATGCGCCAAAAGTTTGAAACCTTTAAAAAGTTCAAAGAGTACAAGGTTATGGTTGAGAAGCAATTAGAGAAAGAAATCAAAACACTGCGATCTGATCGTAGTGGAGAGTACTTGCTAGGAGCGTTCGAAGACTTTCTAAATAAAGAATGTATTTTTTCTCAGCTTACAGCACGTGGCACTCTAGAACAGAATGGTGTGTCAGAACCAAGTTCTTCCAGATTTGTTCTTGGGATATGCCTCGGAAACAAAGGCATATATTCTAAACCAAGTTTCATCAAAGACGGTGCCTAGTACACCATATGAAAGATGGAGTGGATGAAATTCATTCGTAAACCACCTTAAGATATGAGGATTCCCGACACACATTCTGAGACTAAAAACAAGAAATTTGGCTAGTCGATCAAAATTATGCATGTTTGTAGGATATCCCAATGGGATGAAAGTATACTTTTTTTATAGTCCAACCGACAAGAAAACATTCGTGAGCACGAATACGCATTTTCTTGAGGAGGACCATATAAGTAGTGAAGACGAGAAGAAAACTTATGCTAAATAAATTATTGAGCGAGAAGACACCGACTCCCTAATATAGATATGTTTTTATTCAATAATAGAAGAACCACAGTAGGAGCCAAAACCTACGGAGCCTTGACGTAGCGAGAGGTTTGTGAGACAACCAGACGTGTACATGTTTTATGGAGATGCCTTGACAATAGTCTCAGAAAAGGATCATGAAGAACCTTTTTCCTACTGAGAGGCCATGGCTGGTCCTGAAGCAAACCTATGACACGAAGCCATGAACGTCGAGATACAATCGATGTACTCAAAAAGAGTCTGGAAGCTAGTAGACCCTTCTGAAGAGGTAAAACATGTAGGGTGTAAATGGATTTATAAGAAAAAAAAGGTCCAGATGGAAATGTGGAGACATTCATAGCTAGGCTAGTAGCCAAGGGCTACACCTAAAAAGAAAGTATTGGCTATGATGATACATTCTCGCCGGTGGCCATGATTAAGTCCATCCGAATCCTCCTATCCATTACTGGTGCCCTCGATTATGAAATCTGGCAAATGGACGTCAAGACTGCAGTTCTCAATGACAATCTTGAAGAGCACATTTATATGGTTCAACGAGACGGGTTCGTGGAGAAAGGCCAAGAGGGAAAATGTTTGTGAACTGCTGAAGTCCATTTATGGACTTAATTAAGCGTCCGATCGTGAAATATCATATTCAATGAAACTGTCGAGAACTTTGATTTTGAACAGTTAGTGGATGAACCATGTGTGTATAAGCTGATACATGAAGGGAAGGTGGTTTTTATGGTATTGTACATGGACGATATACTACTCATCAGAAATGATGTAGGAAAATTATCCGATATCAAGATTTGGCTTATAAAGTAATTTTATATGAATGATCTTGGAGAAACTGCCTTTGTCTTAGGTATAAAGATCTTTTGGGATCGGAAGAACATAAAATTGGCGCTGTCTCAAACATCTTATATTTATAAGGTGATGGATCACTTTAGTATGCAAGAGTCCAAGAAGGGATATCTCTCATTCAGACATGGATTCAGTCTCTTCAAGGAGTAGTCTCTCAAGACTCCTCAAGAAAAGGAAGACATGAGAAATATTCCTTATGCCTCACCCGTAGGAAGTCTCATCTATGCAATGCTTTACACAAGACCAGATATTTGCTACACCGGCATGGTCAGTCATTTCTAATCTAATTATAGACTCGAGCATTGGAATGTTGTCAAGCATATCCTCAAGTATCTTAGGAGAACGAGAAACTACATGCTTGTGTATTCAGGTACTGACCTGAATATGACGGGTTATACAAACTTAGATTTCCAAGCGGGCAAAGATTTTAGGAGGTCCACATTAGGATTGGTGTTCATTCTGAATCGTGGAACAATGGTATGAAGAAGTATCAGCCGATCTTGCATTGTTTGATTCTACCATGGAAGCTAAGTATATGGTCGCTTGTGAATCTGTAGAAGAGGATGTCTGGCTTAAAAAGTTCCTAAAATCTCTAGAAGTCATTCTAGATGCTGACAAACCCATAACACTTTATTAAGATAGCAGTGGGACTGTAACAAAATTGAAGGAACCGAGGGGCCATAAAAGATCCAAACATATAGAGCGGAAGTATCATCCCATCATAGAGCGGAAGTATCATCCCATCATAGAGATTGTTCAGTGTGGAGATGTTGTAGTAACACACATATCGACGGTCAATAACCTGGCAGATCTGTTCACGAAGACTTTAGGCAGTAAAGTTTTTTATGGTCATCTAAAGGGTATAGGGATACATGATTGTACACGCCTACTTTATTCCAAGTGTGAGATTGTTGAAATTATGTCCATAAAATAGAGTGTAATAACTATTTATGAGTATTTAGTTATGACATTTATGTATCACTCAATTTTATGAATAAATGAAACTTTTCTTTAATTAAAGTGTGTTTATAATTTACTTAAGTCCTGAAATTATTATCAACGAAAGAAGAGTAAAGACTGAGTGGTCTTCCATACAAAATCTTCAAAGATAATTTAAAATGTTATTCGCAGTGTTATGATCGACTAGACAATCAAATCCAATTATGACTGTTAGGTTGAACCAAATGATGCTAGTGCCGGGGCATGGGAGTGGAGACTCTAACAGTTGACCTAGATATGTTATGGAACATGTTGAATATACCAGTAATAAATTAGTTTAGAGTAAAGCCGTTTATCTAGTCGGAATTTAATTGCTACACCTTAAGGGTATTTTCATGATTACCTTAATCTTGAGGTGAATATGAAACTTGACCTAGTTACTTGTGATCTTTGATACGCCAAAGGAGTGAGTTGGAATTGTCGGGCAATACCTCGACTGTTGGGATCGTGATTCAACTATGTTGGAGTTGCGTGACTAACATATATAGAATTTTTCGTCAGATTGTAATAGCAACAATATTACCTTATGCTTTATTGACGGGCATGTGAATAAATAAATCGGGCCTAGTACTCGATGACATGAGTAATTTATAAGACATTGTGAACTGTACGAGACACTTCACTGATATCTCTTTCTTATTCATAACCAATAAATGAGTTAAGAAAATAATAACTAGAGGGGTAAAATGATAATTTTACATCCCACTATTGTTACTAATATTCACAAAGGATAACATTGTAAAATATCCCATGGATCGTGAAATGAGAATGCTTATTTGCAGCAACAGAAAATGTAGCGCACATGAATCAAGAGTTGATTCGGCATCGAACTTATAGTGGTCAGTAGAGTTATACGATGTCAGGATTAAATAGGTCGAGAATTTATGGAGATATATTAACCGAGTATTTGAATCCCATAGATTTTTTCATATGGATCTATTCGATCTCAGAAGTGACTCATAAGTACATGAATGAGAAACAAAGTCAGTTGGACCAAAAACGTGTTTTGGACAAATGTACACTTCCCAAACCCAGATATGATGAGTGTTATCACTAAATTAGTAAAGACCAAAATTAATGTTCAAATTAATTAATTTATTATTTTCTAATTATTGAATAATTGGTAAATAGAAAAAATCAATTAATTAATTGATAGAGATAAATTTAATTTATAAATTTGAATTGATGAATTTGGACACAGTCTTGGTTCTAGGAAAGATGTAAAAATTATAAATTGCAGTACAAGAGAGGTAAGTTTTGGTTTTATCATATAGAGGTATGAGAAATTTCATAATTAATATAACAAAGTTGCAAACCTAGCCCTAAGATAAGCTAAGTGTCAGACAGAGCTGAAAAGAGTTTCCCTCACCCCTCCCTACAGTTGCCGCCGAAAACCAAGAGGAAGAAGAGAAAAAAATTATTTTTTCTTCCTCAGTTGTTTAGAGAGCCCACACCTTATTTCTAATAAAGATTAACTGCAGTTGCCGTGAGCTATCACAGTGCATCACGACACTATGTGCCATGACACTACTGTAGTGCCGTGTGACACTACAATCTTGCACCCCCACTGCTGCAGTGTCATGTGGCACTACATTAGTTCATGTCAGTCTCTGATTCCTAATCAGTGATTGACACGTGACAATTCCTGCTAATTAAATATTTTTTTAATTAGATAAATATTTAGATATCAATTAATTCAAAATTAACATATCTGATTATTTCTATCAACTAATTATCTGTTAGTTCACAAATAATAGATTTAGTTAATTCATATTATTATTTAATAATAATTTATAATGTTTTAATTTCACAAATTAGATATTCTGTCTCACTTATCGATAATTAGAAAATTAATCGATATAATTATTTATTATATGTAATTTCCAAAATTTATATATAAGTAATTCAATTAATTAATTTTTAATTAATTAATCACACATAATTATCTCATAATTATGTATTTGCTGCAGAATAACAATCCTTTTTACAATTCAGTCATTTTCTCATGTTCTGAAATATTCACACCCTAAACTGCATAGTACAGAGGTGACTTGGGGGACCACGGACCTATAATCTTAAGCTTCAATAAACCAGATTATTAATTAAACTCTTTAATTAAATAATGTTATTTATTCATTTCATTATTAATCCACTATAAATGCAGAATTGCACTATTAGAGATAATATAATGTATTTATAGAGTATTCTCGTATAGTCCATTGATATAATCATTTCACGTAATTCTGTCCTCCAATTATTAGTTCATAAATTAAAGCTGGTTAAAATTATCGTTTTACCCTTCTAATTATCTCTTGATCCTTAAGTATCATTAATTCACTAGTGAATGGCTAATTTATAATCGTATTATAAATTTGAGCTCAATGACCATTCAATTCCAGAATTAACATGTAAGGGAACCAATATACGATCCATTAGGAACGCTTGTATTTCAAGTATTGTAAGATCATGTTCCCAGTCATTCATATCACTGAATTTCCAAAACAAAAGTCACTAGCATGTTTTACAAACAAATCTTAACGAGTGAATCAAAAGATTTAGTAGACATGTAAAGGAGTTCATGACTACTCAGGATTCAAACTGATCTACATATGATTATTAGATTGATGTGTATTATATCTTTATGATAAACGATACGTTAATAAATATATTAATTCACATCGGTCATGTCATATTTAATCTTATTATATAAAGTACATCATTAAGATGTCTATCCACATCAATGATCTGGATCTAGATCACATGCATTCATAATGCTTAGTGAAGTACTAGCAACCATTCATTAAAAATTCTATACTTTAACATGTTGCTGATATTTTTATTCATTATCTATGATTTGAATTCTCTCGTACTAATATAAGATCATAGTCTTATTAATGAATATGAAATTTTCAGATATTTATATAAATGATTCAAAAATAATTTTAAAAAATAATTATAAAAAAATATAATTTCATTAAATTTCATATTAAAATATCAATACACATATTTTGAGGGTATTATCCCCAACAAAACCTTCATTCTTTCTATTAATACATCCCTCTTAAGTTTTGTTTTGTCGTTTCCTTATACTTGCATTTTTCTTTAAAGGCGATCAACCATCACAACGTCCTTCAAGAATATCATAGTTTGCGTGAGCAAGCTATAATAAGATATCGTGGTGAGTCGGTAGAGGCTCGTGTCCTTGTTGAGGGGATTCAAGTGAAGATGGAGCGGCTGAATTTACGCTCCAGGAGACGGCTGAGAAACAAGCTGAGGAGATAGCCTTTCTCAAAGTAGAGAATTTTAAGCTCGACGAAGCTTTGAAACCTCCTGACTTGGCTAAGACCCAAGCCATCGAGTAGAAGGAGAAATAGGTTGAAACCCAATTCAAGGAGGGTTTGAGGCAGAGCATGCTATTTATAACCTTGGCTATCGGGATGGTATTGCTCAGACCCACCTAGGCGGCTTCTTTCTGACGAGCCTCTTACTCCTGCTCCTAGTCCGCTTCATTCAGAGCTTCCAATTGGGCCTACTCCTGATGCTCCAATCATCATTTCTTGAAATCCTTGTAGTAATTTCTAGTTGGCTGTTGTACTCACTTTTTTCCTTTTTCAAGAATGTAACTTTTTCTTTTATGTAAATGAATGACAGTTTTCCGTTAAACTCAAAGTGTCTTTCCATTGGGACATAGCATTTTTTTGACTTTCTCGATACTCTTCCAGGGACTTATTTCATCACAGAGTTTCTTCCTATTTATCTCTGCCATCAAATAAACCATTTTCTGAGTTTGGAATCACGGTCCAAGTCTGTTTATGTGGTTTATAGGTTCATCATAAAACCGTGATCCCATTTTTCATTTTTCTTTTCGAGAACGAATTCTTGTTCTCAATGACTTATAGGTTCAGTTAAGAATCGTGGCCACATTTTCCCTTTTTCTTTTTAGAGAACGGTTTCCCGTTCTCAATGACTTATAGATTCATTTTAGAACCTTAACCCCCTTTTCCATTTTCCTTTCGGAGAATGGTTTCCCGTTCCTAATTACTTATATGTTCATTTTAGAACCGTGACACCATTTTTCATTTTTCCTTTTAGAGAACGGTTTCCCGTTCTCAAGAACTTATAGGTATATTTTATAACCATGGCCCTATTTTTCTGTCCTCAAAGTATTTGCCAGCACTAAGATAAATTCAAACAAATAGACAATAATTTTACATGGAAAACCCTTAGCGATAAAAAATCATGGGAAGTTATGGCTTTGTTATAATCCAAATGAAAATACATGTTAACTCATACACAGTATCTCCACAAGTGAGTGACATTCCATGGTTTCGCGAGTTCTATCCTTACTTCTGTCGTGAGGAAATAATATTTGTTGTCTTCGATCTTGCTAATTACATAAGGCCCTTCCCAGTTGGGTCCCAACTTGCTTTCTCCAGTCTGAAATAGTTTTTTCAGTACCAAGTCCCCTTTTTGAATTCTCGTTTATAGACCTTCCTCTGAAAGTAAGATTTTCGCTTCCGAGTATAACTGACCAATTTGATAAAGGAGGTTTTTCTTCTTTCTTCTAGAAAGTCTAAGTTCTCTTTTATCAATTTGAAGTTTTGGAGTTCATTTAGGCTTAACCTTATTGTTGGGCTCTCAATTTTGACTGGTATGACAACTTCTGCTCCGTATGCCAATACAAAATGAGTTTCTCCCGTTGGTTCCTTTAGGGTTGCTCTATAGGCCCACAGTATTACTGACTACTCTTCTATCCATTTTCTTTTTGCTGATCCCAACTGTCTTTTTAGACTTTAAAAAATTGTCTTGTTTGACATTTTAGCTTGGCCGTTTCCCTGTGGGTAATAGGGTGTCGACAACAAATTTTTTATCTGAAGTCCTTCAAAGAAACCATTGACTATTCTTCCCGTGAATGGCAAGCCGTTATCTGAAACTAATATTCGAGGTACCTCGTACAAATAAACAATATTTTTCCACAAAACTCTTTTACTTCTTCATGTGGATTCTAGCAAACATTTAAAACGCAATTATTACAGAAAATGGAAAGAAATTGTAATTTTAGAAGCTAATTATTAGATTTAGTAGGGAAAATCATGAAACGTAGTACAACCAGTAGAGAAAAACAACTGAAAATGACGGAACTAATGGGTTCTGCATCTGAATGAAGAACTTTCCCATATTTAGGGAGTTTGGGATTTGGGATCATTTTGAGTTTAGGGATTTTGTGATTATTTGGGGAAAATTGTAATTTGGGATGCTTTAAAGTTTTGTTTTATTATTTTGACTAATTTTTTTTAGTGTTTAAACTCTGCTAGTTATTAGGGGTATAAATGGTTAATGTAATACATTAAGGGTATTTGATTAAGGGTATTTGATGTTGAAAATATTTTTATGAAATGAATTGCTAACCGATCAAACTCTAAGGGTATGAATTCAATTTAACCCTTAATTTTATTAAATATGCTAAACTAATTAATATTTATGAAAATCGACTACACATGATTTTTATTGATAGATAGAGGTATAACTGTTTTTAATATATAAAATATATTTAAATTACTAAGTTTTCTATTTAAGTTTTAAACTGGACTACCTCTTGGTCTGACTTTTGTTTGCATTGGAATATATATTCTCTCGACCAAGTGATTGCTTAACACAAACAGCTAAACTCCCCATTCATATAGTAACATTGTGATTTTGATTTGTTCTACCACAAATTCTCTAATGCAAAGACAAAAAAGATAATGAATTCCTATCAATAATGACGCGTTTACGTTATTATTGTGAAATCATATTCTGTGAACACAATTCTAAATTGTCATTTTAATTATTTACTATAATTTTGGAAGCCGATTTTAATTGGGTCTCACATGTTTGATCAGAATAAATTTTACTGACTGCTTGGAATGAGATTCATAATAAAAAGGTGATAATGTTATTCCATATTCCTATTCATTTGGATGAATTTGTGAATCTATCATGTGCTCAAAATATTTATCTAACCAACTCTGACTTCTTCTAATTATTTTTCTTGAAGAATATTTTAGTAATGTCATATATTTTATTCTAATTTATTGATTTAATATACACAAATCATTTTTATTCTCAATAATCTGAATCCTCATTCTGATGCATAAAAGTTAACAAATGTATTAATCTGATTCTAGATTTTGATTATTGGCCATTTTCATCCGATTTTTAGAGAAATAAATTGATTTCAAATTTCATCCGATTTCAGATGTACGTAAACACGCCATACGATACCGTTTTTACAAATTTCTTGTGATTAATGTATAGTTTTATTTACTTAGGAAGAATGGCCAAGTCCTTGCCTAATCCACATTATTGATATGTCTTCTCTTTTCTTCCCTCATCTATATCCGTCACTAGTGGACAATGACCATTCGCCTTCACAAATAAAAGCCCAGACCCATTACTTTCAAGAGCTCAGGGATAACTGTCAGACACCACTATCAATCTACTACCAAACTGTTGTCCCCCTTCTAAATAATTTCTGGCATCTCCCAAACGAAACATTACTTAAGAGAAGTGTTTTAACTTCTAAGAGTATTTTTTTAATACTTTTAGGCATATGAAAAATCACTTTAACTAGCTAATAATTGTTGTTCAAACACATATAATTCGTAACAATTTCTATATGTATGGAACTATTTCTAAAGAAGCATTTCATAAAATGCAGTTTGAAGTTGTTTCCAAGTATGAAAAAGAGTTGAAAGCTTGGAAGGCTTTCGAATAGGTGCCTTAATATTGAGTAATCAATTACTATACGTCGGCAGGAATTTTGCTAGGGACAATCACACACGCACCATCTAATGTTGTGAATCCCACAAGAGATTTTGTCATGATAAATGGTTAGGATCGTATTTAGCATGCAATACATTGGTTATATGTGTGTATTGATGGAGAGATTATCACTTAAATAGATATGTCTATTAATTATAATAAAAATAGGTCCTAACTTTTTAAATGACATCTTGAAAATAATTTTTAAATATATATGTATATGACTGTCAACGTTGGTATGCGTTAGCACTATTCAAAATAATCTTGCATCTAATCAAATTAATCTATGAAGTTAAATTTATAGTTAAAAAACACATGTAATTATTGCATAAAGAGTCCAAATTTGGAAATCTTCAAAGGGAGGAATGGTCGAGATGTCATGTTATTCCCTAAATTCCAAAATGCCAAATTCAAGCTATAGGCTGCAGCTGTCAACTTTTCTTTCAACTTTAAGACAATTGAATGCGAATGATCATAGTTTCACGTTTCCTACATTAACTGTGATATAGACACACCAAAACTCCTACTTAAAAGCACTTTGAAATAAAATTTTGAGTTTAGTTTAATTTTTACTTATTTTTCTTTTCGAATTTGTATTCTGTGTCTGTGCTTGTCTGTGATTTTACTTTCATGAAAATCGAGATTAATCTCTAAAAATGCTAGATTCTTAAAAGAATGACTCCAAAATTCAATATAATTTATGTTTACAGACTGTATGGCTTAATTATATTTGTTTTCATCAACATAATTCGGTTAACTAATTCTCTAGTGCTGGTGATAATATCCCTTAAAAATAGGGATTTTTATAGATTATACATTTTTAAACTTTGATATTTTTTTTCACCATTGTTATTAATGATTCAAAATCATTCCTTCTTGACCACCGAATGATTATTCGGTGATGGAGAATATATATAGTTTTTTCGTACATATATATTTACATACATAAATAATTATGTTAATAGAATTTCTTACCAGCGAAACAACTCATCATTAGAATTATAATAACCCTTTATGTAAATTACAGTTAAAATGAATTTCTAGACTATTAATTATAATCAAAAGTAAACAGTAGGAAAACAAATTATATTGTTTACATCAATTACGATGATAATTATTTATATAATTCTTTTAATCATTATTTACTTAAACTAGTCAAACAATTCATCATTAGAACTACGATACTTAGTAACGTAAATTACATTAAAACTAACTTTTTAGATTATTAACTATAAGTAGAAAGTAAATAGTAGGAAACAAAATATTTAATAGCATCAGTTAATACTTATTGTATGTATTTGAGTATAAAATTTTTTTACATGATTATGTGAAAATATGATTCGCACTATATATTAAATGGGTACATAAATTTGTTAATATTTTTAGATTGTAGAGAATAACAGTAAAATAGTCAGTTATAGAAAATATGGAGCTTCAACGTTGGAGGGAAAAGCTTCAATGAAGTTTCCGCGTTAAGGTAGGGATTTTAACCCTCTAGAGTATTTTACGTTTCAAGATTTCAAATCCTAAATTCTATAAACCTAAACTATTTCGGTTTACAAAAAAATGAAGCTCAACAATTTTTTTTAAAGTTACATTACAAATTTTAAGAGCAATTGTGGAATATGACTAGAACTCATTGAACAGAAAAAATATCATAGAAGACGCGTGTACAGGAAGAACGAATCTTGAGAGGACGTGTGGATCATAAACATGGCAAGATTGGAGGCTAGGCGAGAAAAGAGAAGTGATTCAAACAGATCATGAAGTAAGCGAAAATGCGGACGAGAAAGCTAAACGGGAATAAACGCTAAACACGAGGGAATATGAGAATGAAAAGGAGTATGGAAATGGGAAAAGTAAACTGGTCAACCAAAAAAAGACTGATGAAGAACCCTCGCCTCCGGAACGGGAAAATGAACCTGAGACTCGGAGAACTACCTTGATCGGGCGAGAACTGTGTGAGAACGGGAAAATAAGGATAAGAAGGAGATAGGGAAGAAACGAATGGAATCTAAAATGATAGTCAAGTGGCTATGATTGATTAGGTAACTGAATGACTCGGATGAGACATGATGACAGGTCACCGAGTGGCTATGATTGATTGGCTCGAACCACAAGAAATCATTAAGTGGTTGTGACTGATTGGCAGCTGAGCGAGACAGACAGAAAATGAGGATAATCATTCCCCTCCCTTTCTATTTTTTTTGAATCAACTCATGTAATTTAGGAAGTCTATATAAGGCATCATTAGATGAAAAACACACATTCAATATAACCAGTACATTTACTCTTTACATTCTCTTATTCTTAAACTTCCTCTCTCCCTCTCTCATTAATACTTATATAAATCCTTTACACAATCCTTATCAATACTTTCCCTTTGATATCTTATCAGCGGAAAAAATCTTTTACATTTTGGTGCTCTCGTTGAGAGTGAGAAGAAACCTCAAAGATACCCTCTAGAAAATTGGACCATGCCTTGAACCAGATTGAACATCGCCTTTAATGAAGGAAATGGGAATGGGGATGAACAAGCCAATCACCCTCCTCCCCTACCTGAGATGCTTCAAGCTATCCTAAGCCGAATGCAAGAGATAGAACAACAAAACGCCGAAACGCTACACAACGCGTGGCAGAAGATGCAAGAACAAATTGCTACATTGCAACGGGACCTCGCTTAGACACACGCAGAAGTTAGTCAGTACACTAATCATGAGGAAAGGAAAGCCGTCAAGAAGGGGGTGGACACGAAGTCAGATGGGATGGAGACAATGAGAACAATAGGAACGCGCAGAATGAAGACGGGGAAGTTTAGTCCAACGAACACGAAAAGGAGGAGGCGGGAGAAATTCGCCAACCAAAAGTCATGATGGAAGCTGCCATGGAGGAAATGTTGGAAAGAAATATGATGGAATTAAGGAACCTTGGAAACATAGGAAAAATGACTTGGAATCACTCACTAGAACTTCATTAAGACAAGGAATCTGACCCTATAGATCATCTCAGACGGTTCAAGCAAGTCATGGCATTATACCAACATGAAGACACTTTGATGTGCATGATATTCCCCTCAAGTCTAGGCGGGACTGCACTTAAATGGTATCACTCACTCCCTGCTCAATCTATTACTAACTTTACTATCTTGTTCACTGTCTTCTTGGTACAATACTCTACTTACCAAGCAATAACGGAGGACTCAAACTACCTTCTGACAATATCTTCCCAGAAGGAAAAAGAAACACTTCGGGAATACACTCATAGATTCAAGCAGGAGATGGCCAAGGTAGAAAGCTATGACGACAAAGTAGCAAGAATAGCTTTTAAACAGGGGCTGGATCCGGAATCAACCTTCTTTGAAGATTTATTAAAGATAAAATCTTTGACCATGGAGGACTTTTCAAAGGACGCAAGCATACATCACATTGGGAGAAGAAAATAAAAGTTTGTTAAAACATGCGGGAGGATGGACTAATGAGTCAAAGAAAGAAGAGCGAAGCTCGAGTGCAGGCAGAAAGCAAAATCAGAGAACATAAAAAGAAAGTTCAGGGGGGGGGGGATAGTAAGTAGAACAGAACTGATACTTGAAGGAGATACGCGAATGATATCCATCCTAGAGACAAAGTCTACACCCCGTTGACTATCTCGATAAACTAAGTCTTGGAGATGATAAAAGATAAATCTTGATTGAAAAGGCCGTCCCACATACAAAGGAGCCATACCACAAAGATAAAGATAAATATTGCTCATTCCACAGAAGCAACGGACACTTCACGAAGGATTTCTTCCAACTGAATGATTATATGGAGAAACTGGTGAGAGAATGATACCTTAACCCATTTATGAAGAGAGAAGAACCAAATCGGAAAACTGAAGGGGAAGTCCGTGATGGAGAAAAAAAGGATAACGGAAAACAACCGCTCTAAATATTCGACACCCTCATTGCATTAACTGAACAAGATGGGACTACCAAGAAGGAAAGGAAAGTGTACAGCAAAAGACCATTATTGAAAGAAAGCTGGAAACTGGGAAGTACCTCAAACGAAAGCGGGAATCCCCCGCTCGTTTTTGACGACATGGACTTCGAGTATGACGGGGCGCACAACAATGCCCTTGTCATCTCAATACAAGTAGGAAATTATCTGCTAAGAAGGGTGCTAATTGACGACAGGAGTGCCGCCAATATTCTCCATCAGTCAACGCTTGAAAAGATATCTATGGGAGAACGACAATTACAAGATCCGTCGCAGCTGCTACTAGGTTTCAACAGGATTGTGGGCTACTAAAAAGGTTACAACCTTTCAGTTAGTGCAGAACCATTCAATTACCTCACCGAGTTCGTGGTACTGGACACGTCATCTCCTTACAACGCTATTTTGGGAAGAACCTGGTTACATAAAATTTAGGCAATGCCATCCACCTACTACCAAGCACTGAAATATCAATCTCGTGAAGGAATTAAAACCATAAGAAGGGACTCAACTGCCACCTGGATCTACGTAAAATCGCATTAGAATTAGTGAGGAAACAAAAAAATGAGAAAAACAGAAGAGAAGTTGGTGGTTGCTGATGAACAATCACAATCACATGAGGATGCGCATGTGGACCTGAGGTACACGAACTTATGAGCTTCATGGACACCTTTTCAGGATACAACTAGGTGAAAACGTTCCAACCTGACCAAGAAAAAATATCTTTCATAACTGAACATGGTACTTTTTTTATAAGGTTAGTCTTTTGGTTTAAAAAATGCTGGTGCAACTTACCAAAGTTGGTAAATAAAATCTTCCGGGACAAGATTGGGAAAATAGATTAGAAGTTTATGTAGATGACATGCTAGTGAAGAGTTGTGAGCGGAAATATCACACCAAAAACCTTGATGAGGCATTTTCCATCCTGAGGAAAAGTTTGATGAAGTTGAATCTTGAAAAATGCACCTTCAGAGAGGCAGCCAGAAAATTCCTCGGTCACTTGGTTACGTAGCGGGGAATTGAAGTCAATCTGAATCAAGTGAAAGCAATAATGGAGATGAAGTCCTTGCGAAACCAAAAAGAAATGCAAGACTTAACAGAAAAGTTGACAGCATTGAATAGATTTCTTTCAAGATCGACCGACAAGTGTAAACCATTCTTTGTGAAGCTAAGGAAGAATTCAGCAGACAAATGTGATGACGAGTGTGAGGAGGCTCTTAGCAAGATAAAAAAATACTTGACAACTCCACCATTATTATCAAAGCTAAAATCGGGGGGAACCTTTATACTTATACATAGCCATCTCGTAGACCACTGTCAGCGCTGTTCTGATCAGAGAACAAGAAAGGATATAGAATCTGATATACTTCATCAGTAAAAGTATGATAGCAGGTGAAACCCGTTACAAAAGGATGGAAAAATTGATACTGGTCGTTGTGGTAGCCGCAAGGAAACTAAGGCCCTACTTTCTAGCATATATCAAAGGTGCTGACAGACTCACCAATTAGAGGTCTCTTGCATTCACCTGAAATATGTGGAAGAATGGTAAATTGGGCAATTTAATTAAGCCAATATAAGATCCACTGCCAGCCAACAACATCAATTAAAGGGCAAGCCTTGGCCATTTTTATGACAGACTTTACTGTTGACACCAAAGAGGAAGCAGAAAGCGGGCAACAAGCAATTGGAAGTGGGACATGGGAGTTGTACATTGACGGAACCTCAAACAATAAGGGAGCTAGAGTGGGAGTGGTGCTGCGTGGACTCTGTTTGGCGAAATACTCGAACACTCCATCTCATTTGGGTATAACGCCTCAAACAATGAAGTTGAATACGAATCTCTATTATCGGGAATAACTCTGTTACGGGAATTGGAGGTAAATAAAATAAAAAAATTTCGTGATTCAATGTTGGTAGTAAAGTAGGTAACGAGGGAGCTCACAACGAAAGACGAAAGAATGATTAGTTACCCGCAACAGACAAATGAACTGCTCAAATAGATAATTTTTTTTTAAATCCACCATATCCCAGAACAGAAAATGGGCACGCAGACGCATTGGTAAATTTGGGGTCTTCACTACAACTCTCACAAAAAAGAAGCGTACCAGTTGAATTTCTGGAAATACCAAGCATCACAACCAAAAAGTAGAAAAAATGGAAGTTGAGCATGAATCGAGTTGGCAGGACGACATGATTTGTTGCTTGAAAAAAGGGATTCTACCTTGAGATAGACTCCATGCTAGAAAGATACAACAACCGAGTGATATGTACTGCATAATTAATGATTCATTGTAAAAATGGTCTTTTTCAGGGCCGTATCTGAAGTGCCTAAAGGAGAAGGAAACCCAATACATGTTAACAGAAATTCACAGCGGGGTGTGCGGGGATCATACCGGGGGTAGATCTCTAACCCACAAAGTGCTAAATGAAGGATATTACTGGAAAAAACTTTAGCGGGATGCCAAACAATATGCGAAGAAGTGCGACAAGTATCAACGATTTACCTCTATGATAAATTTGGTCACAGGAGAACTCAACACTATGACAAGCCCTTGGCCATTCATGCAATGAGCTCTAGACATCGTCGGGCCACTCTCCATGGCACCCGCTCAGAAACGCTTCCTACTAGTTGCCACATACTACTTCACTAAGTGAATTGAGGTAGAAGTCTTTGCTAGGATTCGTGAAGAAGAAGTAAGGATATTCCTATAAAAAATATAGTGTGCAGGTACGGAATTCCTCGGGTCTTAGTATTTGACAACGAGTTTCAGTTTACTGGAAAGATGGTGAGGAATTTTTGCATAGATATACAAATTGCCAATCGATTCTCTACACCTTACTATACAAGGAAATAGACAGGATGAAAGGTCAAACCGAATTATACTTGACAACATGAAGAAACGCCCAGAGTCAACAAAGGGAAAATGGGTAGAAGAATTACCTGCAATACTGTGGGCGTATCAAACAACTCTTAGAGAGGCGACAAGCGAAACAAAATTTGCCTTAGCCTATAGAATAGGAATGGTTATACCCGTGGAAATAGGAAATTCAACTCTTAGATCATAACTAACTAAACAACAAAAGAAAGATCTCATGAAGGAAGTCTCGATTTATTAGAAGAAATGAGGAAAACAACACTTGTACAAATAGCTAATTACAATCAGAAAAAGGAAAGCCTACTTCCAGAAAAGAATTATAAGACATGAATTCCAAGAAGGAGACTTAGTTTTGAAAAAGACATTTCAAACAGAAGGAAAGTTTGGTCCATTTTGGGAGGACCATTTTATTCTCAAAACAGTGGGCAGAAGTGGCTACTATCACCTCATGACAAAAAAGGGAGCATAATTGGAAAAGCCCTAGAATGCTAGTTATCTTAAGAAATACTTCATTTAAATTATTGAATATTATTGCAAATATATGATTTCTGCCGTGGGTTTTTTCCGTAAGGGCTTTCCATGTAAAAAATTGGTGTCAATTCTTTCTTTCTTTATGTCCTTTATTTATTAAAAAACAAAGAGGTCGACGACCTAGATGCCAATGCCCTTGAGAACGGAAAAAACCTACTCTCTATAATGTGGAAAAATGAGTAATGACCATGGCCTGAAAGCCTAAGTCACCGAGGGTGAAACAAAAATTACTGTCTAAAATGGAAATCAGGCTGACGGTTTAGAAGCCTAAAGTCTTGAGAGCGGGGACACGTTCTCCCTAAAAAGAAAAAAATAATAAAAGGTTGGTGGCCTAGATGCCTAAACCCTTGAGAGCGGGAAACATATTCTCTCTAAAATGAAATAAATAAACAAAGTAAGCCAAGGAGAAAAGCACGCAAGGGATGGAACAAAACATAAAAAGAAAAAAAGGAAATTAATGAAAAGTGACAAACCTAAAAGAAGAAAGAAGCAGGAAACCTCATCCATTTGGGGAAAGACAACAATTTTGAAATCAAACAAACCGCTAAAAGCACTGTAAGCGGGAATTCTTCAGGTTATTTTACTTAAATTACTAAAAAGTTGCTAAGGAAGATATGCTTTAAAACCTTAGGTCCGTAAAATTACTATATGTTAAAATACAAAGGAAAAATTTTAAGTACTATACTACCAGATAACTTACTTGGCTTAAGTATCTAGGATTTAACCAATAAAATTGTTAAGTCTTAGTTTTCTTATTGAAGTTTTACTAAACCGATTATTTAATTTTTGCTAAGTGTTAGATAAGTAAAATGACAAAAGTTCTTAACGAAAAAAAAAAGATCTTGACAAGAAATGCTCTTGAAGGCTATTGTGGAAAATGATAGCCTGCAGAAATTGATAAAAGAAAATCAAACATTTAGCAAATAAAGGAAAATAACGAATAAATGAGTATGCATGCATTAACCCATGGCTAAGAGAGCAGAAGTGATTCCCAACTGACACGTCACGGGCAGTGGCCATGTCTGTATCAGACTGGACCCCATACCAAAATATGTGGGCATGTCCGTATTAGAGCAGGAGTCGTTGAGGAAGCTAACAAAGGCGAGAATTTGTGGAACTTAGGAAAAGTTCCTCCAAATCCATAAAGAAGGATATTCTCCTCCTCCCCAAGAGCCGGGAGAATGAACGGGCACTGAATCTGACTGAGGAGGGGACAAAGTAGAAAAAGACCTTTGTTGGGAAGCATCCCCTGGAGCAATAGGAATGAAAGGAATGATTAAATAGGAAGTAAGGCCAGCAAGAGTCTCATCGAAAGTAGGAGGAAGACTTAGGTCTGCTTGGGAAGAACTCAGGGTACTCACATCTCAGACAGACGTTCTTTTTTCCTCAGATATGTCCATGATAATTACACTTTAAAGACGTATACGCCTCGACATGGCTACGCTCGCTGCAAAGGTATGAAGTAGATGGTCCCGTTCCACGTCTTCCCGTTCAGACCCAGAAGATACTAAAGCACTAGAAACAGAAACATGAGAGTGAGAAACGGGAATACCTTTGGGGATATGCATAGAGGGGAAAATCTTGGTTCACATCCGGGACGAAAGCTACATTAATCTCCCGTCTTGGATCTATAAAGTCGTCCCAATATCGTCCTCAGATAATCAAGGCGACAATGATTTTCTCTTTGGACTTCTGAGAATGAAAGGGAGGCATGTTTCTTTTGTCATCTGCAAAGGAAAAAGAAAATGTCAAGATCAGTTTGGGAAAGCAGATATATAAATAAAAAATAGAAAGTAGAAAACAGGAACTGGAGCTCCGACTACTTACCGTAGACTCCCCATCTACGAGGAATCGTCCAACGATCATCATCACTCCAGTTCCTTCCTATTTGAAGGACGTCCCATCCCCAGCCTTTATCCCCCTTTGGGATTGCGATAATCATCTTCCTTTTCTCCGGACCAGGATGCGGAGCGAGGTGATGGCACTCGGATTTCGCATGATATTTAATTATGTAGCACGCTCTAAGCTCGTCTACACTTAAGTTAAGAGCATGCCTCCTATTCAAGGCCTCGAAACCTAGCAGGATTCTATACGAGCTGGGCATAAATTGAGATGGAGCTAATTGATAGTTGTGGAAGAACTCCTAGAAAAAATGGGAGAAAGGGAGTTTGATCCCTAAAGCTATGTACATCAGGCTAATAGTAATTTGATATGGGGGCCTACGTTCTATACTGCCACTCTCCCCTAAGATACACACAATGTTGGAGGGAAAGGTATCCCGTTGAGAGGCTAAGAAATGCTCTAATTTGACCTGGTTTCTGACTAAGGAACATAGGGTTTGAATTTGGTATTATTACTGCGTGCCATGGATGAGAAGGTTCTGAGTAAACTAAAGATTGCTATTGATAAGTCGGAGAAGAAGAAGATAGAGAGGGAGAATATCTTACCACGAGAAGACGAAGGTATGACGAGATGAAGAAAGAGAATCCTTAAGTAGGCCACATATTTGGAAAGAAAATAAAACACGCCTCATGAATTTTGAAAACGGGAGTCTGAAGAGACGTTTCTGAAAAGGCGTGACTGATAAGACAGAACCGTCACTTGTGCTAGCAAATAACACGATAACATCTGGAAAAAAGAAAAGAGACAAAGAACGCGACACTTAGAGCAATTGAAAACGGGAAATTGAAGAGGCAAAAGGTAGATAACGAAAAGCTGCTTTACGGGAAAGATGTAGCAGGAACGGGAAACGAAGCGCTTTCACAGGAAAAACACGCCTTTCACTCTATCTTGATTTGAATGACATTATTTATATATTTGTTTGTTATTTTCAAAGAAGTGTATGTTCCCAAAAAAAGATAAGATGATCTTCGTAAAGGGGCATGCAAATCAAAACTCCTCATCATTACACATCAATAAATAAAACTTTATTGAGTGTAATGGAGGCAAATGAATATGGAAAAAACCACCCAAGACACGTGTACAAGAAGAATGAATCCTGAAGGGACGCGTGGATCATAAACATGGTAAGATTGGAGGCTAGATGAGAAAATAGAAGTGGTTGAAACAGACCATGAATTAAGCAAAAATGAGGATGAGAAAGCTAAATGGGAAGGAACACTAAACGAGAAGGAACGCTAAACGAGAAGGAATGTGAGAACGGAAATGAGCATGGAAAAGAGAAAAGTAGACCAGTCAATGGGAAAAAGACTGACGTGAACCCGCGCTTCCAGATTGGGAAAAGGAACTTGAGACTTAGAGAACTACCTTGATCGGGTAAGGCACCCGCTGAACTGTGCGAGAATGGGAAAAGAAGGATAAGAAGGAGAGGGGGAACGGATAAATGGAATTCGAAATGACAGTCAAGTTGCTCTGATTGATTATGTAATTGAATGACTCAGATAAGCCATGATGGTAGGCCACCAAGTGGCTACGTTTGATTGGCTCAAACAACAAGAAATCATTAAATGGTTGTGACTGATTGACGGCTGAGCGAGACATACGAGAAATTGGGATAATCATTCCCCTCCATTTCTATTGTTATTTTAACTAACTCATGCAGTTTAGGAAGCCTATATAAGGCCAATTTATTAGATGAAAAACACACATTCAATACAACCAGAGCATTTACTCTTTGCATTCTCTTATTCTTAAACTCTCTCTCCCCCTCTCTCATTAATACGTTGTGTATTTACACAACCCTTATCAATACTTTCTCCTTTGATCTATGATCAGCGAAAAAAATCATTTACACCCACGACCTCAAGGATATGAGTGTGCAAGCCTATTCAACTACGCCAATCCAGTTTGTCGTGATTTTATTACAAAAAAGAAGAAGAAGAATTAAGATAATTAACTAAACTATACATGTAGCGCATGACGTTTATTCATGAAATCATAACATTAATATAATATTATTGGGTAAACGGTTAAGATCAATTGCACAATAAATCTTAAGAAATACAAAATGAGCTCTAAACATCGAATTACAACAAAAATCTATTATAATTTTTTGTAATCAAAATTCATAACTATATATTGTGCGAGCAATCACATAAGAAAATCTTGATCCTTGTTTTGAAAGAGAAAGATGCAATAAGCCTAAAAAGGCAAACATATGAAATTAACAAAGATAGAACCGTCATAGCAAATGAAATAGAAAGTAACTAAAGCATAAAAGAAATGTAAAAAGAATTGAATTTTTCATTGAAAACATTGTATAAAGAAAAAGTAAAATGTAAAATATCAACGAACTTTTATACGTGTAAAAGAAAATGTAAAATATAATATCAAATGTTTTGCAAGGTTTCTGTAAATTTTGTACGTGTTTTTATCTTTAGAGTGAAAAAACATATTGAACCATACTCATAGTTCGTAAAATCTAAAGCGTATAACTTTTTGAATTCATATTTTTTTTATAAACTCACGATAAAGTGCTTTTATTAAAAGAAAATCTCAAATAAAAAGCTTGCACTTGACTCAACACAAATTCTTGAATGAAATAAAAAGCAATTAATGCATAAAGTAAATGTAAAAATACTGAAATCGTATAAAGTAAATGTGAAATATAAAAAAAATTACCTAAATATGTTTCTTAATTTTTTACAATAAATATATTTTCAATAATTAAAATAGTGAACGTAATAGTGATAGATAGAATATTAAAAGACTTAGCAATTTAAAATTTCATATAATTGTGAAGGTGTTTTTTATTTAAAAAAATTTCTGCCCACTTAACATCACTCATATATGCTATAGATAAGTCATATATATCAAGATATATCTACCATATCTACTTACATGAGTGTAACAATAAATATATTCACTACTTTTATTGATTTCTGAAAAATTGACTGTATTCCTAATTATTGTTATTGGTGGCTATTTAACAAAACGGGTTTGGCCTATTAACCTAATTTCCCTAGATTCTAATTTATTAGCATGCAAACTTTGCATTCTCGTACATATACATAGTTTTACTCAATTTTTTGTCAAAAAAATGAGAGGAGGTTGCACTTTTTATAGCAAATATACTGTCGTTACATATGTGATTGATAAATAAACTAAACACATACGTGAAAGAGGATTAACTCCATAATGTCTAGTTAAAATTGAAATGTATCCTGTTTTGGTTTAACACATGTTTAGGGTTTTACACATTTTTATTTAAGAGAAAAAATGTAAATTAAACACGATGACTTGAAAGATGATGCACAAATTCCCATAATTATAGAAATCAATAAACTTATGAAACCAACTTGAAAATATCCATAGCAGCATTGAACTTAATGAAAACGTCGCTCTCTAGACTTTCTTGTTTTTATCCAAGAAAGTTCTAGCTCGTCCCCTTCCTTGCCTCTGTTTCTCGCCTTTGTTTCTTTCCTCGCCCTGTTTTCGTTTCTCCTCTTTTCTCTTGTTATCTTCATCAGCCTTTCTTAACATCATTTATACATAACTGTTTCTTACAATCTCTAGTACTTTCTATATCTTATATAGATTCCTTTTAATTTCTATTTACATTTCTGTATCTTTACAGTCTGTATTTGTTTCTTCTCTTGGTGCATCTCCTTTAGTCATCTTCTTCTACCACATCCTCTTCAGTTTGCTGGCTTTTTTCTTTGGCTCTTTGTTTCTGTGTTGATGGAGGATCTTTGACAATGTTTCAGCAATATTCTAGATTTGGAGGACCTGCTCCAAGAAAACATTCACAATAATGAGATATGGTTAGTAGGGAAGATTATTTCAAACACAACGTTTAATACAAACAATATGAATAATGTCCTTAGAAGAAGCTGTGAGATAATTGACAGCATGGATACCAAGATTTTGGAAAAGAATACTTTTCTTTTCAAGTTGAGGAATGTTCAAGATGCTAAGAATGTGGAAAGCATAAGTCATGGTGTTTTAATAGATGCCTGCTTATCATTAAAAAAATATGAAGCAGGACCCTAGTAAGCGAAATTAATTTTGATAAATGTCCAATTGGGGTCCAAATTTAGGATCTCCCTTCTGATTGGGTAATTGAATAGATTGTTGTCAACTTAGCTTCTAGGATAAGGGTGATTCTTGAAATAGACGGTAACACTCTTAGAGGTGCCCTAGCTCGATTTTGTGAGAGTTAGGGCTTCCTATAATCTTAAAAACTCTCTTATTCTGGAATTTGAGTTAAAAGGAAGAGTACTATTTGGGTAGACTTTAGGTATGAAAGATTACCTAATTTTTTATATTCAACGTGGTTTGGTTTACTTACTCATGATTTAAGTGTTCGATCAAATTTTAAAATTTTAAAAAAAAAATTATTGAACCACGAATGATTCGTAAGCGAAATATAAATTTTTTTTTTCACCTCAACGAATTTAATCATATTAAATATTAAAATCATACAAACGATTATGCATATTAAGTTCTACGTATTCAAAAGAGGTAGAAACGATTTATACATTTTCCTTGTATTGGAGATCTTCTGAACTAGTGAAATTCTTATTAAATACTTCGCGTTTTTCGATCTTCAAATCCAAAATTTTCAATTAGTCTTTGCACCAACAATCACTCATTGGATTCAGAAGTATATTTCACAAACACGTCGTTAGGAACTGAGTGTGAGCTCTCAAAATAATTGAGGAAGAAAAATCAAAATTTCATCTTCCTCTGGTGATTTCGGCAACAAGCAGTAGGAGGGGAGAGAGAAATATTTTTCTGCTATGTCTGATTATAGTTGTGTCAACACACTTAGGTTAGGGAGGCAACCGTAATGCCATCCCTTATATAATAATTTTGAAATTTTCACATACACCCCATATATGTGTAATTTCTGAAATTCACCCCAATTACTCTTTACTATTGCCGAAAATTGTACATTTCCTTAGAGTTAATGTTGTGTCCAAATTCATCAATCCAAATTGATAAATTTAAATTGATCTTCATCAATTAATTAATTAATTTTTATTATTTATTAATTATTCAATAATTAGAAAATAATAAATTAATTAATTTGAACATCAATTAATTACTCTTCACTAATAAAGTGACAACACTCATCACATATGAGTTCAGAAAATACACCTTAGCTCAAAACACATTTTGGTCCAAGTGATATTATTACTTCTATTCCTGTCCTCATGAGTTACTCCTGAGACCGAATGGATCAACATGAATAACGTTATAGGATTCAAATACCCAAAAAATTTATCTCCATAAATTCCCAACCTATTTAATCCTGACATCGTATGACTCCACTATAGTTCGATGTTGAATCAACTCTCGGTTCATGCACACTACATTTTTTGTTGGTGTAAATAAACACTTTTATTTCACGGTCCACAAAAAAATTAACATATTACGGTTCGTGAATATCAGTAACAATAACGGGATATAAGCTTATCATTTTACTCCACTTATTATTATTTTTTTAACTCCTTTATTAATTGTGAATAAGAAATACATAATAATGAATTGTCTCGTACAATTCTGAAGTCTTATTCAATGACTCATTTCATTGAATACTTGACCAAGTTAATTTATTCACACACCCATCAATAAAACATAATGTGATATTGTTACTATCACAATCTAACCACAAATTTTCAGATCTATGAATCATGTAAATCTAACATAGTTGAATTACGATCCCAAAAGTCGAGGTATTGTCCAACAATTTGAACTCTTTCCTTTGATATATCCAAGATCGCAAGTAACTAAGTCAAGCTTCATATTAACCTCAGGATAAAGGTAATTATAAAAATACCTTAAGGTGTAACAATTAGATTTAGAGCTAGGTAAATGACTTTACTAAAAACTAATTTGTTACTGGTCTATTCAACATGTTCAATAACATGCCTAGGTCAACTGTCAGAGTCTTCACTCTCACGTCCCATGACTGGCATCCTTTGGTTCAACCTAATAATCATAATCATACTCGATTGCCCAGTCGATTCTTAGACTGCGAATAACGTTCTGAACTGTTTCAGAAGAGTTTGTCTAGAAGACCCCTCTGTCTTTAATCTTCCTACATTGACAATAGTTCCAGGATTTGAGTAAATTATAAACACACTTTAATTAATAGAAAAACATTCATTCATTCATTAAATTCAGTGATACAAAATATTTGAGAAATAACTAAATACTCATAAATAGTTATTACACTCTATTTTATGGACATAATTCCAACAATCTCCCATTTGGACTAGAGTAGGCGTGTACAATCTCGTATCCCCATGACCTCCAGATGACCATCAAAGACTTTACTGCTTAAAGTCTTTGTGAATAGATCTGCAAGATTGTTGACCGTCGATATGTGTGTAACTACAACATCTCCACACTGAACAATCTCTCTTATCAGGTGATATTTACGCTCTATGTGCTTGGATCTTTTGTGGCTCCTTGGTTTCTTCGAGTTTACTACAACCCCACTGCTATCGCAATAAAGTGTCATGGGCTTATCATCTTCTGGAACAACTTTCAGAGTCTTTAAGAACTTTTTAAGTCATACATCTATTGGGGGTTATGCCCTCAAAGCACGTGTAGTGACATTTTAATATGAAATTTAATGATATTTTATTTTTCTTATAATTTATCTTTTAAATTATTATCTAATAATTTATATAAATATCTGAAAACTTCATATTCAATAATGAGATTATGATAGTGTATTAGTATGAGATGATTAAGATCATAGATAGTGAATAAAATTATCAGCAACATATTAAAGTATGAAATATTTAATGAATGGTTGCAAGTACGGTTCAGTAAGCATTATGAATGCATGTGATCTAGATCCCAATCATTGATGCGGATGGACATCTTAGTGAATATACTTTCAATAATAAGATTATATATGACATGATCAATGTAAATTAATATCTTTATTAACTTATCATTATCATAAAGATTTAATACACATCAATTGGATGATCATATGTAGATTAGTGTGAATCTTGTGTAGTCATGAACTCCTATACATGCCTACTGGAGCTTTTGGTTCATTCGTTAAAATTTGTTTATAAAACAGGCTAGTGACTTTTGTTTCGGAGATTCAATGATATGAATGGCTATGAACATGATCTTATAAGATTTGAAATCCATGCTTTCCTAACAGATCGTATATTGGTTCTCTTAAGTGTTAATTTTGGAACTAAGTGGTTATTGAGCTCAAATTTATAATAAGATTATAAATTAGTCATTCACTAGTGAATTAATGGTACTTAAGGATCAATGGGTAATTAGAAGGATAAAATGGTAATTTTGACTAGTTCTAATTAACGAACCAATAATTAGAGGACAGAGCTACGTGTAATGATTATATCAATGGACTACAGGAGAATACTCTGTAAATACATCTTATAATCTATAAGAGTGCAATTCCATGTTTATAGTGGAGTAATAATGAAATTAATAAATAATATTATTTAATTAAAGAGTTTAATTAATAATATGGTTTATTGAAGCTTATGATTATAGATCCATGAACTCCAAGTCACCTCTGTACTACACAGTTTAGGGTGTAAATATTTCAGGACATGAGAAAATGACCGACTTACAAAAAAAATTTTTATTCTTGGGCAAGTATATAATTATGAGATAGTTATATGTGATTAATTAATAAATTTATTTATTTTAATTTTTGAAAATTATATATAAATAATTATATTGATTAATTTTCTAATTGTTGATAGGTGAGACACTATATCAAATTTGTGATAGAAAAGTGTCTTGAAATGTGTTGAATACATCTAAAGACAAAAACGTGTCTTGAAATATTCTATGTGCTCACACACATTACAGTGCGTTGAGGATGGGCTTGAAAGATCTTGGTATGGATCTCAGAGTCTATTGATCGTTGGAACAATTTTGTGAGATGGAGAATCGATCGATTTTGCAAGGACGTTTGATAGACTACAAGAGTTATATAATTCCTAACCTTGTATGTCTTCGATTCAATAAAAAATTTATTTTTTTGGAAACCGTTGCGTTGCTCTTATTTTCTTTTATCGAAAAAAATGCTTTTAATAAATTTTTTAACACGCTTTTGTCGCACGTGCGCCACATTCTACAACAACAACAACCACCTTAGTAGCTTCACAAGCTGCCACTTATTCAACTTTCATGATAGAAACAGTAATGCGAGAGTGGTTGATACTTCTCCATATAACTGCTCCATCGTTTAGGATATACATCAATCCTGAAGTGAAACTCCGATAATCCTTATCTGCTTAGAAATCAGAATCAGTATATCCCGTCATATTCAGATCAGTAACTGAAGGATATGCTTGACAGTATTCCAATACTCGATTCTAAGATTAGATTAGAAATGACACACCACGCCCACGACATAGCTGATGTCTGGCCTAGTGCAAAGCATTGTATACATAAGACTTCCTATGGCTAAAGCATATGTAATCTTTCTCATGTCTTCCTCTTCTTGAGGAGTCTTGGGAGACTGCTCCTTGGAGAGGTTGACTCCATGCCTGAAAGGAAGATATCCCTTTTTGGAGCCTTGCATACTGAAGCAATCCATCAACTCATCGATATAAGATGCTTGAGATAGTGTCAATTGTCTGTTCTTCCGATCCCGAAATATCTGAATACCTAAGACAAAGACAGCTTCTCTAAGATCTTTCATATAAAATTTATTTTCAAGCCAAATCTTGACATCATATAATTTTCTTACATCATTCTGAATGAGTAGAATATCATCCATGTACAAGACTAGGTAAACCACTTTCCCTTCATGTATCAGCTTATACACATAGGGTTCATCCACTAACTGTTCAAAACCAAAGTTCTTAACACTTTCATCGAATCTAATATTCCACGAACTTTACGCTTGCTTAAGTCTATAAATGGACTTCAGCAGTTCACAAACCTGCCCTCTTTGCCTTTCTCCATGAACCTGTCTGGCGTCCATCTATCAGATTTCATAGTCGAGGGCAACAACAATGGACATGGGGATTCAAATGGATTTAAGTATACCTACCATTGAGAAAGTATCCTCATAGTTTATACCTTCCTTTTCGGTGTAGCCCTTGGCTACTAGCCTAGTTTTGAATGTCTCCACATTCCCCTCCGACCTATCTTTTTCTTATAAATCAATTTACACCCTACAGGTTTTACCCCTTCATGGGGATCTATAGGTTTTCAGATTTCGTTTGAGTATATCGAATGTATCTCAACGTTCATGGCTTCTTGCTATAGGTTTGCTTTAGGACTAGCCATGGCCTGTGAGTGGGAAAGCGGTTCATCATGATCCTTATCTGAGACTGTTGTTAAGGCATTTCCATAAGACATGTACCTCTTAGACTATCTTGCAATCATTGCATTACGTCGAGACTTCATAGGCTCTCGCCCCATCTGTGGTTTTTCCATTATTGAATCTGAAACACTTCCTGATTGGGGAGTCGGTGTCCTCCCACTCAATAATTCCTCTAGCACAAGAGTGCTTCTAAACTTCACACTTATTATATAGTCTTGTACGAGAACATGTGCATTAGTGCTAATGAATGTTTTTTGTCAGTCAAACTATAAAAGACATACCCCTTCGTTCATTTGGGAATCATACAAACATGCATAATTTTGATCGACTGGCCAACTTGCCTGTCTTCTATTTCAGAACATGTGTTGGATACCCCTATATTCTAAAGTGGTTGACATAAGACTTTCATTCATTCCATCTTTAATATGACGTGCTAGGCGTTGTCTTTGATGGAACTTGATTTAGAATGTATGTTGTTGTTTTCAAAACATATACCTAGAACAAATCTGAGAGGGATGAGTAACTCATCATGGATCTAACCATATTCATCAAAGTTCGATTCCTTCACTCTGAAACACCATTCTCTTCTAGAGTTCCAAGTGCTGTAAGCTGAGAAAGAATACATTCTTCCTTAAAAAAGTTTAAAAAACTCTCATAGTAAGTATTCTCCACCACGATCAGAACGTAATGTTTTGATTTATTTCTCTAATTACTTTTTTATCATAGCCTTGTACTCTTTAAAGTTTTTAAAGGATTCAGACTTTTGGTGCGTTAGATAAATATGTCCAAAACGTTAGTAGTCATCAGTGCAGGTTACAAAGTATTCATAACCTCCTCGTGCTTGGATATTCAATGGCCCACATACATCACAATGTACAAGTTCGAGGAATTGAGTGGCTCTTTTACCCTTCGCTGAAAATGGTCACTTGGTCATTTTTCTTTCTATACAGGATTCCCATGTGGGTTTCATCCTACAGTTCATGACGTTTCGTACAACAGCCTATTTGACTTGACGACTCTGATCTCTGAACATTTTGGTGATGTTCAACATCATATAAGCGAGAATTTCCATGTTCTGATGTTGTTATTGCAACACATTGCTAATAGGCATATATAACATCTGGCTATCTCATCAGAACGCAGCAAAGAAGCATAAACATCATTTTCTTCTTAAGTCGATTCAGCAGTAGGCTCAAGTGGACAAAGGGTGGTGAGCAAGAACTTGTGTTTTTCTACCGTCAGCACGATATCAATATTACGTTTCCAATCCACGTAATTTTCACCAGTAAGTCTATTTGCATTTCAGATAGTTGAGAGTGTGGATAATGACATGATTACTGAAAAGAATAAATAAAACAGTGTAAATAAATACACAATCATTTAGGAAAGTATGATGCATGAAGCAAATACTTAAATATTTAAAAATCCAATAAAAATATTTCTTCCATGATGTTACGATCAACAACGATAACTTGTCTCATCTAAGGACAACGTCCGAGCTACCTCCTATCGTATCAAGACTCCTCTCATTTGGTTAACACTTCTCAAGATGTCACTACATCTAGTTTAACCAATTACCAACAGTTTTAGTCACTTCAGCCCCATTGACTAGCCCCTATGAGGGATTCCAATGTGCTTTGTTCTAAGTGTTTAACCAACGCATCGGTTTTAAAGGTTTCCATGAACTAACCGTCCATCTAAGGATGGTCCTGCCTCACCAATTCTTTTAAGATCTTTAGCTTCTTAAGCAACTCGATGACTCATTCCCAAGTTTCTCCCACTAAAGAGAGGACCGCTAGGATGGCTCTAAACAATTCCTCGTGCTACTATCAAGTTTACGTTGGGGATCTTGAGAACGTTTCAACGTAAACGACCCACCACGCAAGGCACTGCAGCGAATAGCAGGACGCGACTCAGCACGGCGGTCGGCGGCGACAACAGCGACGATGGTCGGTGACTGCAGTGGTGTCGACGACGAGTTACATGGAATTTTAAAAAAAATACAACTTTTTCAAGAAAATAAATTACATAAAATTCTATACCTCAATTTCGGCGCACATCAATTCTGTAATTGAAAAACAAAACTCCTAGAGCCAATAGATCTCCATTCATAAAACACATTCAAAATAATTTTGAATCTATCATACAAAGATATGTCAATATCAACGATACATACATTTAATCACAGAATATGCATAATCAAGAAATCAAGGCTCTGATATCAATTGTTGGATCGAGTTTTAAAATTTGAGGAAAAATCATTGAACCATGAACGGTTCGTGGGTGAAATATAAAAAAATTTCACATCAATGAATTTAATCATATTAAATATTAAAATCATACAAACGATTATGCATATTAAGTTGAGCATATTCAAAAGAGGTAGAAATGATTTATACATTTTCGTTGTATTAGAGACTTTCTGAATTGATGGAATCCTTATTAAATGTTTCGCGTTCTTCGATCTTCAAATCTAAGAACTTCAATTAGTCTTCACACCAACAAACCACTCGTTGGATTTAGAAATATATCTCGCAAGTACGAGATCTATTTCTAAAACAACTGAGGAAGAAAAATAAATTTTTTCTCTTACTCTGGTGATTTCGGCGGAAGGTAGTAGGAGGGGAGAGAGAAACCTTTTTTTGCTCTGTTTAATTAGGGTTGTGTCAACACTTAGGTTATGGAGGCAGCCCTAATGCCGTCCCTTATATAATAATTTTTAAATTTTTACATATACCTCATATATGTGTAGTTTCCGAAATTCACCCCTTTATTCTTTACTATTGTCAAAAATTGTATATCTCCCTAGAGTTAATGTTGTGTCCAAATTGATAAATTTAAATTGATCTCCATCAATCAATTTATTAATTTTTATTATTTACTAATTTTTAAAATAATTTTCTAATAATAAATTAATTAATTTGAACATCAATTAATTACTCTTCACTAATAAAATGACAACTCTCATTACATATGGGTTGAGGAAATACACATTGGCTCAAAACATATTTTGGTCCAATTGATGTTGTTTCTTCTATTTCTATCCTCATGAGCTACTCCTCAGACCAAATATACCCACATGAATAAATCTATAGGATTCAAATAACCTGTGAATTTGACTCCATAAATTTCTGACCTATTTAATCTCGACATCGTACGACTCCACTATAGGTTCGATACCGAATCAACTCTCGATTCATGCACAATACACTTTTATTTCATTCTCCACACAATATTTTAACATATTATCATTCGTGAACATCAGTAACAAGAGCAGAATGTAAAATTACTATTTACCCCTCTTGTTATTATTTTGTTAACTCGTTTATTGACTGTGAATAAAAACCATAACAGTGAATTGCCTCGTACAATTCACAAGTCTTATTCAATGGCTCATTTCATTGAATACTTGGTCATGTTAATTTATTCACACATATATCGATAAAGCATAAGGTAATATTGTTGCTTTCGTAACCTAACCACGAATTTCTATATCTGTGAGTCGCGTAACTCCAATATAATTGAATTACGATCCCAACAGCAGAGATATTATCTTGTAATTCGAACTCACTCCTTTGGAACATCAAAGACCACAAGTAACTAAGTCAAGCTTTATATTCACCTCACGGTAAAGATAATTATGAAAATAACCTTAAAGTGTAACAATTAGATTTAGAGCTAGGTAAACAGTTTTATTCTAAACTAATCTATTACTAGTCGATTCAACATGTTCCATAACATGCCTAGGTCAACCATCAGAGTCTCCAATCCCATGCCCCAAGACTGACATCATTTGGTTCAACCTAACAGTCATAATCAAACTCGATTGTTTAGTCGATCCTAAGACTACAAATATCGTTCTGAACTATTTTCGAAGAGTTTGTCTGGAAGCCCCCTCTATCTTTACTCTTCTTATGTTGATAATAGGTCTAGGACTTGAGTAAATTATAAACACACTTTAATTAATAGAAAAACTTTCATTCATTCATTAAATTCAGTAATACAAAATGTCTGAGAAATAACTAAATACACATAAATAGTTATTACACCCTACTATATGGACACAATTCCAACATTAAGAACTTGCCGTAATAGGAAAGAAGAATAAAAATAAAAATTTCATCTATGGCAAATGGATGAGGTCTGAAACTAATATGAAAAGTCCTATATGCACTAAACAATTTTTTGGCAAAGAATAAAGATCAAGAAATTGGCAATTCTAATAATAATGTTAAGCATAAGTCTCAACAACAATTAGATCAGGAATTAAATATTTAGAAATTTATTACATCTAACTAGAATAATAGCAATATATCTCCTTCTGTTTCTATCAAACTTGTTTCTAATAAGTCTAGCTCTAATATTAGTGGTATAGATAATCATTTTATGCTTCGAGTTCTAATAAGACTATGATAACATCTTATTTTCTCATCTGAAATGATTCTTGTGATAATATGTGTAATCAGAGTAGTAAACTCAAAAGTAAGCGGCCTAGGATGGATTTTGAAAGCAATTGTTTAAATTCTACTGAATAAGGGGTTGTGATGGCTTACCCTATTAACCTATCACATGATCCATGAGCATATGCTGGTCTAGAATTGTCAAGGTTTGAGTAATAACCTTGCAGTTCTGGCTTTAAAGGAAAAAATTACCCAATTTAAGCCTGGTATCTTTTGCCTCCTTAGAGAAGAGCTATTAATTTTATCAGTAAATGAAAGTATGACTTTTTTCCATATTGTTGAAACATTGGGCTCTCTAGTGGAATTATTTCTTGCTAGAACAATAATATGATGTTGAATAACCTCTCAAATACTAATAATTAAATTGATATGAATATCAAAGAATTGGGTAGAATCACTTTATGGTTCCAGATGTAAAAAAGATAGACGGGCTCAATGTAATAGACTTGTAGATACTAATCAGGGTAGTTCTATTCCCTAGTTAGTGATTGGTGATTTCAATGAACTCCTCAGTAGTAATGAAAAGTTTGGAGGTAATTTTTTTATTATTTTAAAGCTAGAAGATTTAGTAGTTTTGTTAATGCCTGTGATTTTATTGATGTCAAAGCCAAGTGTAGCATTTTCACTTGGAGGAATGGTAGGCATGGTGAGGAATTTATCCCAGAATGGTTGGACAGACTCCTTATTAATGGTTGTGGGTTTGATAATTTTTCCCATATTGAAGTAAATATCCCTCCTAATCTAGGTTCTGACCATAATATGATTTTGATTTCTCTTGATAATAAGCATTCTAAGGCTTGTAAATCTTTTAAATTTGAAGCCAAAAGGTTTATTGAAGAGTCTTTATGATTAGGGTTTTGTAAAGAGCTTATTTATTAAGGATTCTAAGGGTGGCATGGGAAGCCTTATTAATAAATTGGAACATGCTAAGGCTGAACTGAAGGTTTGGAATAAAAATGTGTGAGGAAATCCTAATTTAAAAATTAACTTATCAAAGGATAAGCTGGTCTCTTTTATTGATGTTAATGAATCTGATAGAATTCTGAAAAATGATATTTCTGTAAAGATTAACAAGCTCCGGATGCAAGAAGAGTTGTATTAGGGTCAAAGATATAGGAACAAGTGGCTTAAACATGGAGATAGAAATGCTAACTTTTTTCATAAATCTGTTATTAAGATGAGGATTATTACCAAAATATCTAGACATAAAGATGATAATGGTGTTTGGCATAATGAGGAAAACGAGGTCATTGATATTATTCAGTCCCGCTTTAATGATAGTTTTAAAGCTAAACCCTCTTTTAATGTTGAATGAGTTCTTAACTGTGTGAATCCTATTATTAGTAATTCTATTAATGATAATCTCATTGCTGATTTATTCTTTGATGAAGTTAAGTGTACATTTTTCGGTCTAGGAGCTGATAAAGCCCCAGGACCCGATGATTTTTCAGGTATGTTTTATCATAGACATTGGGATTTTATAAGTAATAACATCTACTTGTTGTTCTTGATTTTTTGGGAATGACACTTCTATCACCTTAATCCCTAAAAATACGACAACCTGAAACCCCTAATCAGTTTAAACCTATTGCTCTTTGTAACTCTTCTTATAAGATTAATTTAAAAATTTTAGGAAATAGCTTAAGGAAATATTTTGGCTCATTTATTTCTGAATCTCAAGGGGTATTTATCCATGGCAAACATATCCAACATAATTCCCTTATTGCCCATAAATTTTTTTATCATCTTAAAAAGAGAAAAGAAATCTGGCAGTAGATAGATGGTGGTGCTTAAGACAGACATGTCCAAAGCTATGATAGATTTAGATGAGATTTTCATAACAATTTACTTATAAAAATGGATTTTGATCTCAAATTTACTAGATTCATTATGCTATTTGTATCTACCATGAGATAAGATTAATATCAATGGGGCTCATAAAATTAATATATCTCCTAGTAACGGTTTGAGACAAGAAAAACATTTGTCTCATTATCTTCTACTTCTTATTATTGCCGATTCTCTCTTTAAGTGTATTAACATGACTATTTCTAATGGTTTTATATGTCATATTGCTCTGAAAAAAAGGTAGCCCCCTCTATCTCATATTTTCCTTGCTGATGATAATATTTTTATCACTAACTCTAACCCCCTATCTTGTAAATATCTTAATTTGTAAATTAAAAATTATTGTAATGCTTCTGGCCAGGTTGTTAACTTTGATAAGAGTAGTTTATGGTTCACCAAAAATGTTTCTGTTAATAGAAAATATTATATTTCTAATAGTTTTGGTATCAATAATCATAAGAATACTTATCGAGGCCTTCCTATTGATTGGAGTAAATCTAATTTTTCTGTCTTTTATTTTCTTATGGAGAGAATGGACAAGAAAACTACTTTATGGAAAACTAGTTTGTTGTCCTATGGTGGGAAAGAAATCCTTCTTAAGGTAGTGGCTCAAGTCCTTCCTAATTACATAATGAGCATTTTTAAACTCCTAAATATGTTTGTCAAAATCTACAAGCAATAATTATGCACTTTTGGTGGTCTAGAGGGGAAGATTCTATATGTATTAGTTGGGCCTCTAGTCATAAAATAACCCTAATAAGAATGAGGGTGGGCTTGGCTTTAAGGATTTGGAATGATTCAACATTTATTTATTAGCAAAACAAGTTTGGGTTCTTCTTAAAAATCATAACTACCTTTGTTTTAAACTTCTTAAGAGCCTCTATTTTCCTAATTATGATTTCATTGAGGTTAAAAAAGGCAAATCTAACTCTTGGGCCTGAAAAAGCATGTGGCTAAAGGAAGTTATTAGGAATAATACTTATTGAAAATTTGGGAGAGGATCTTCTATCAATATTTGTCTCAAAAGTGGGTTCCTTGTTTTGATGATTTATCTATATGTTATATGCCTTCTTTAAATCAAGTCTCTGATATTATATTACCTAACTTTTAATCTATTGAATAAAACACTAGTGGAGTCTGTTTTCCCCTCTTAGATTGTTAAAAGTATACTAGCTATTCCTATTTCTTATAATGCTTCTTTGGATTCTCTTATGTGGCCTAGTAAGAAGGGTGATTTTACTGTGAAGTCTTGTTATCATTTTTTTCATAATCAAGCTACTAAGAATCCCATCATTTATTGCTCCAGTCACAACCGAATAATGCATGGTATGAAGTTTATTCTTTATGTATACAAATAGGATGGTAAGGACTCTTAGAAATGTGCTTTTTGAATAGAACATAAAGTTGGTAGATAGTTATGTAAAACTCTCCATATGAAATGTTTGATCTTAGGAGGTATAGAAGAGAAACAATGAAAAATCTTCTGCTTTAGAGTCTGAATGTTTCCTAATCTTTGACATTTTCTCTTGAATCTAGGAGGTTAAAGAGATTTCTTATTCTTTTGTTGTGATGAGTTGGGAACTATGGAAGGAAAGAAACATCTTTGTGTTTCAGAAAAGAGCATGCACCATATTTCTACTTCAATAATCGTGAGTAAAAATGGCAAAGATTATCTTGATTCGAAGAAATCGTACCTTATAGAAGCTCTGTTTTTCCCAGATGTCCTCATATCGTGATAATTTTGATGATGACAAATAATACGTAGACTAATATTTTCAAGAGTGCAGGAAATTGTTATGGAAAATAATTCAAGGGCATGAAAATTGGGAATCACGAAGAAAATTATTTTATTTCCATGTAATTTTTATGTTTAGAAGCTCATTCATTTTATTTACTTTTTAATTGCTCAAAAATATATTAGGATACCCAACTCTTGGCAGAATTATCCTAGTCTCATAAGATGTTATTATATCCCCATAACCAAACGTTAGAATTGATTTTTTTTTTCAAATACTTAATTGAGGCCCTAACCGATATTTTAACAAGACTGACCCATGCTCCATTTCAGAAAGAAAATGCATAGACGTGAACCTGAATGAACCTGGATGTGAGATTGCCTTGGACAAGTCTAACTTATCTTTTAGAGGGGTCCGACCTCTCTTGGGTAAGTCTAACCTGACTAGGAAAACATGTATAACCCTTCCTTTATTTTCCTTATCTTGTGCCAAGACTAACCTAAGCTAAACAAAGGGTCAGACCCTTTTTCGTCTTGTTCACGCCTATATAAAGCCTTCCCTTCATCATTCTTTTCAACATACTTCAAGCTATCATCTCTTATATCTCTCTTGAGCTTTTCTCTTTCTTAGAAAATATTTTTGAGCCTTAATCTGCAAATATCTTAGAGTGAGTCAGATTGTTTTTGTTGAGCATATAGAAGAGATTCTACTCTAAAGAGAATACTATTTATAAGAGATTTATGGATCTCAATGAGCTTCATTTTCAAAGTCTGATTGGTACCACAAATCAATAGGAATTGTAAAAGGTTTGGTCTTCTCCCTCAAGAAGATCGTGAGGAAAAAATCTTCAAGATGAGATCTTTGGAGCGTGGACGTAGGGATAGGTTTTCTCGAATCACGTAAACATACTGTCATATCTCTTCCCTACCCTCTTTATTTTTGCACTTAATATTTCACATCGTTATTATATTGATTTATTTATTTATTCTACGCATTTAAGTTTCCGCACATTTATTTAATTACGTAATTATTTTTATTGTTTAATCGTTTATTTTTATCATTATTTATTTCAAGTAATTTTTTTAAAAATATTAAAATATTTATTTAAACTCTTTTTTTAGACGGTGTCATATTCATCCTACATATCAAAGGTCACCCACTTCATCTTCCTAGTTTTGAGTAGTCGCGGCGGTGTTTAGGGTCTTGCAATGCCGCTCACTCGATTTCATCTAAGGAAAGTAGTTTAGGGATTGTTTTGCGTTGCAAGTTGGGGGAGTTAATCTTCTTTGTGGGTCGTTGGGTTTGGGCCTTCTCCGTTACCTATGGGGAAATTTAAGCCGTCAAAGAGGCCATTAGTTGGGCTGTTTCTTCAGGCTGGAATTGTGCTTATTACTTCAAACTCTAAGCAAGCCATATCTCTTGAACTAAATCTAATACTTGTCCTGATTGGAGATATCTGGGCCTTATTGGTGAAGTCCATAACTTGTTATTTGGTTCAAATCTTAATTTTCAATTAGTTTGGGTTAGTAGAGAATTTAATACTATTGTTGACACTCTTGCTATGAACAGTCTAGGTTAGAACAGTGTTAATGTTAGTAATTCTCACTACTTTAGCTTTTTATCTAGGTTTTGTGAGGCTGATAAATCTTTTGTATTAGATGGTTTTAAACTTCCTAAACTCTTTCTCTTTTGTTGTTTATATATTTGGTTATGATTTTGATTAAAAAAACCTTAAACTTAAATGGTTCATTTGGATAAGTAAAAGTAGTTTTAATCAAATTCATCATACGCGCATTTTATAAGTTTCTTGTCGTTTATTTTACTTCTAAAATTAATTTTAAAATAATCAGTTGAAGGATATATTTTGTTGAATTCGATATTTTTTATTAAATTATTAAACTACCCATTTGAGTTTTTACACTAAATATGTGGGTGAATTTGCTTACTCGACTAAGGTTTTTAAGGAACTAATTATATTTTACTCTAAGACAAAAACGAAACTAAATTTTTTTTGTCAAACCCAACATCTTGGCTACCAAAGAAGGATTGAAGAAAACTTTTATAACCCAGGTTGGTTTGTATTGAGACTTAATCTATCATTAAATCACTCAAAAAGTCACATAAATTAAGTTTCGATACTGGTACATAAAAAAGGAAGCAAAAACTTTTGAGGGGCAAATAGGTTATTTATTGGATAGTAATAATACCAAAGGTTGAAAAGAAGCAGATAAGATGAAGATAGAAAATCTCAGAGAAAAGTTAATAAAATTAAGTAAAGCCCTAGAGCATGCTTTGCTGACACAGGCATAGTGGAATGAGAAAGACATAGCTAGTGGGTAGCAATGTTTTTTGTTTACCAATGCCCTTCTATTATTTTAATCCTTTCATTTGAATATAAATTTTCGTTATATCCCGCAGACAGCGGTTATTAATGCTTCACAGTCCCACAACTAGCTCTCTCCTACCAATATATACTATCAATCCTATATATATATATATATATGGTGAAAAACTCTATGCTACTGAAAATGTTTTGCATATAACATAACACTACTATAATTTAATAATACATGTAATTTGAGATCATTACACATGGTGTTTTGTTGAAAATATATATTTAACTTATTTGTTTATTTATCAAACGTGATTTATGTGGCACTAACAAAAATGTCAGCTCATAGTGAGGATGCGTATCATATTGCTAATGATCATTTAATCAATAAATGGGTGAATAATAAATCATATGTCAAAAGAACATGTTATGGTAAAAAATATCCTATAATATCATACATATGAACCATATATAAGAATGCGGAATTAAGTATCCTAGTTAGTTGGATTTTAGGAGACATTAAATAATTAAAAAAATAATTTAATTATATGATGTCAAGAAATAATCTTAAAGACGATATATATTATAAACTCATAATAGTAATGAGTATACATTACAATTTTTTTGTACCCATCTAATAATTACTTACATAAAAGAACTAATGCAAAAGAAGCATAAAAGAGACGAAAGTCAAAGAGTACTCTATGGTCAGTGCAAAAGGTGAAGAGCTCGAAGATTCAGAAGCAAAATAACAAATATTAGAAGGTTCATTAATCAAGGAATTAGAGGTCATGTGCTCAGACCCATAAGACAAGGAAAGCTCCAAACTTCTATGTCTTCTCTTTCTTACATTCCAATCAAGTTTATCAACACACACATCACTCTATTTCCCTGGGTTTCCTTTTTGGTCTGAAGACTGCTAAAACGTGCTACTAGATTATAACATTTTCTTCACAAATATCTTGGTGTGATGAGAAGAACAAGAGGAAGCAGACATTTTTATGGAGGTAGAGCTACAATTTTACTACTATTATGGGTGACCATTCTAGTTTTCTCTAGAGAAAGTTGGTGTTTGGATTTTGAAGAAAGAATAATTACATCTCCTCCAAGGAAAACTCGTTTCTCTACAGATCAAAAGGTGTTGTCTCATGCTCCTGCAAGCTCTCCATCTCCATATAAAGACATAAATGGAGATCAAGCTGACCTTTACAATGACGAGAAGAGAAGAGTACATACGGGTCCAAACCCACTTCACAACTAGTGAAATTGGAACCATTGGTAGGGATAACTTTTCTACTATTAAAAATTATTTGCTTTAAATGTTGCTTAATTTGATTTTAATTTCAATTCCAAAGAACTAGAGCATAAGACTAGCATTTTCTCAGCAAATTAATTTGTATGTAAGAGAGTAGTATGGTAGAAGGAAAGAGTAAATGAGGAGGCTAGTGTTGATGCTCTTGTTTCTTCTGTAGTTTCTGTACCTTTTCTGTTACAATTCATTGTGTTTAAATGAAATTACCTGTATTTATCCTTCTTCATATGTACTTAGTTAATTAATTTCTTTGATTCTCTTTTTCTTTCCTTTTCTTTTTCTTGGCATTTCAAGCCTTAATAATTCCCCCCTCTGACAATATCAAGCAATATTCATAATAATTTAAAGTGGTAGAGTTGAGTTGGTAATGATGATTATCAATTTTCTTTCAATCTGAATACCTCTGAGTATATATTATCATTGAATTTTAACTTGTTTTTTTATTCAGTCTGAAATAATTATCATCAAATTATCTATGTTAATTCCCTTTTTTCTCCAAATATGAAGCATTTTGCTAGACTCCAGTGGGGGCTGGAGAAGATTGTTTAAGTTTTTTTAGAAATAGTATAGAAACATCATTCAGTACCTAAATTGGGAAACACAAAGCGGAGATTACTATTTTGGCGGGCACAAGTTTTGGTTAATTTTATGCTTTTTATTAATAAATAAAACTACATTATTTCTTTTATTATGAAGAGTAGTAATCCAAAAATTAAAAGAAAAAGAAATGGTCTAATTTGGAGTGCTATTTGTTCATTGTAAATTGTAGCGTTTGTTTGTTTGTTTTTACAAATTGCCCACATTCCTCTACTAAAAATCTGTCATAAATTGCTCGCGTGTTTATGTGTTTGTGTGCGCGTGCTCGTATGATTTACATTCATTGTTTAGTTTAAAAATCACTAATTTAGATGATTTATAAAAGGTTTTATATTACATGATTTGCATAAATGTGTAATAAACTGTCTGTTTTCTATGTATTCAAAACTACCGGATTCGTACACTAAATGGTTTAGTTGTAAACGTACTAAATAGTTATGTAATTACGTTTTATTTCTTTTTCTTTCACGAATTTAATCCATATTTTTGAAATCAGCGCAACCTAATTAAAATCTTTATACAATATTTAAAATCAATATATCGTAAAAGTCCCATTTAAAATCTTTCTTGCATTGAGCGGCAGATGATCCTAGTCATTAATCAAATAGGAAATTCGATACCATTATCACTAGTAGAGCATGAGATCGATTGACGTCCCATTTAGTGTGTGGAGGAAGATTTGCAATTGTTTGATAATTTATCAATTAAAAATAATATAGACAACTTTTTAACGATTAGTGGCCAGGTGATTTATTTTTGACATTTTATATCTTAATAAATACATAATTTTACACCTGAAAACGGGGTTTTGAACTATTTTACCGAGACTAGATACAAAATTTTATCCGTCCACAACTACTCTAATCTAAAAGAAAAGAGTTTGAGGTAACAATATCTAAATCTTATATGTGATCAATAAAAATAAAAACTGAAGAATTAGTTTTGAAATAAAAAGAATATATTTGGTAATGGGGATCTTTAATAGAGAGAGATGAGCATTAATGAAGAGGTAGAACTAAATATGAAAGAAATTGAGAAAGTTGGACGAAGAAGAACATGATAAGGAAGAAAGAAAGAAGCAGTTGAAGAGAAAGAAATCAAGAAAAAGAAAATTGATAAATTTTTTTATTATTTCCAACAATAAAAAAACTCATACACCTACACCACTATATAGCCAGAAAAGGGCAGTTACAAAACCTAAAACTAAACCTCCAATAATTAACAGATTAACCACTAATTACAGTTAACATCCTCCCGTAAATTGATGCCAAGAGTAAAAGACATCAGTTTGTTTCTTAAGAAAACAAAACGAGGTGTGCATAACAATTAGTAAATAGATCTGCAAGCTAATATTCAGATTGAACATGTTGAACTTAAAGATCTCTCTTGATAACCTTCATCCAAATAAAATGAAAGTCTACTTCAACATGCTTAGTACGTGCATAGAAGATCGGGGTTTGAAGCAAGAGCAATAGCAGACGGATTGTCACAATACAGAATAGTAGGTTTTGGTAGATAGAAGTGCAGATCACATAACAGTTGTCTTCCCCAGGACAAGTCAGTTGCATTGTTGGCAAGAACTTTATATTCAGCTTCTGTAGAAGATCGAGCAATAGTTGGTTGCTTCTTTGCACACAATGAAATTAGATTACTGCCCAGGGAAACAATGAAACCAGTTGTAGATCTCCTATCTGAAGGACCACCTGCCCAATTTGCATCGCCAAAGGCCTGCAAAGTCAAAGAACCAGGTTTAAATAGAATACCATTGGATATAATACCTATAATAAGAATCCTCTTAACAACAACATAATGAGCAGTAGTAGGAGCATGCATAAATTGACAAACCATGTCGACAACTAAACTAATATCAGGTCTACTGAATGTTAAATATTGCAAAGACCCTACAACACTCCTATATTCAGTGATATTAGATAGAGGAAAGCCAACATGACTATATAAAGGAGACTTAGTAGAGTAGGGAGAAAAACCGGGTTTGACATTAACCATTCTTGCCTAATATCATATGTATACTTATGCTGGTTAATAAAAATTCTAGAATCAGATCTAGTTAGCTCAAAGCCTAAAAAATACTTTGAAGTTCCTAAATCAGCCATATCAAATTTTGTTTGAAGATAAAATATCAGATTATTAATGTAGGCAGTGTCGGTACCTGTGATAATAATGTCATCAACATAAAAAAGAAGATAGGTTATACCTTGATGATCAACTTTGACAAAGAGAGATGAATCATCATTGGAAGAACATAAGCCAAGAGTAAGGAGATGAGAAGTAAAAGTGTCAAACTAGGCTCGAGGAGCCTTTTTCAAACCATACTAAGACTTATGCAATTTACAAACACGATTGGGAAATGTAGGGTGCACAAAACAAGGAGGTTGAACCAAGTAAACTTTTTCATTAAGATGACCATGTCAAAATACATTCTTCACATCTAATTGTCTTAAAGGCAATGATAATGAGCAAAAAAAGCATGACTCTAACAATAGGTTTCTTAATAACTAGACTAAATATTTCATGATAATCTAGCACAAGTTCTTGATGAAAGCCCTTGGACACAAACTTGGCTTTATGTCTTTCCCCTATGTCATCATGGTGATATTTGACCCTATAAACCCATTTACAGCCAACTAAATTCTTGTTAGGAGGATGGGGAACTAAGGTCCATGTATTCTAATCTAAGAGAGCATTGTATTCATCCTTCATAGCAGCAATCCATCTAGGAGATTTAGATGCAAAAGTGAAGGAGGTTGGTTCTGGTTCTTGACGAATATGTGAAGAGAGTTAAACATGCTTCTTGCTTATAGCAGATTTAGAACGTGTTATCATTTGGTGTGTGTTGGTTGGAGGAGGAGAAATAACAATATTAGAAGGTGGCATAAAAGAAGAAGGACGATCTATGTTAATATCAATGTTTAAAGCGTGAGAGAGATCAAGGAAGGAGGTGGACCTAATGGGTTGAGAAGGAACCAAGGTAGTGACAGTAGGATCAATAGAAGATGCATGACCATTATTATTATCATTGAAAGTAGTATGAATGATAGAGTTATCATGTAAAGCAAGTTTAAGAGAATGATCAGGCAAAACAGTAATATTAGGTGATGCAATACGACTGGGTTGTGCAGTGGGTAAATTTACAGATTCAAAATCTATATTAGTAGTAAAAATGAGTTTATGCAGTAAAGAAAGTGAAATATTTGTATCAGTATTATTCATCACAGACTGCACAATATTACAGGCATTATGAGATGTAGATTTCTTAGTAGTAAATGGGAAAACACACTTATAAAAAATCACATGCCTACAAGTATATGTTCTGCTGTAAAAGAGGATCATAACAAAGATAACCTTTAAAATGAAACGGATAGCGTAGAAAAATGCATGAGTTGTTTTATATTGTAATTTATTAGTGTTATATGACTTTAAGAGAGCTATAATCAGGTTGACAATCAAATATTAACTCATAAGGACATTTATCATGAAGATCAGCAAAGGGTATTTATTAATTAGAAAAATAGCAGTACAAAATGCCTCAAACCAGAATTGAAGAGGAAGATAGGCAGTGTGGAGAAGTGCCATGGCAGTCTCAACAATGTGCCTTTTCTTCTTTTCAGCAATGCCATTCTGCTCAGTAGTGTAGGGGCAAGACTTTTGATGAGAAATTTTCTGAGAATGCAAAAAAGATTTGGAAGCAAGACTAGTATATTCACCTCCTCCACCAGTACGTAAAGTCTTAATAGAATTAGAAACATGTTTTTCAATACAGAGCTTAAACTATTTAAATATAGACAACACTTCAAATTTGTTAGAAATATGAAAAATTCAAGTATATCTAGTAAAATCATCAATGAAGGAAACATAATACCTAAATCCCTTAGGAGAAGTAATAGAGGAGGACCCCAAACATTTCTATGTATAAGATGCAGAGAAACAATAGAAGTAGTTTGAGATAAAGGAAAATGAATTTTTGACATTTTACTGTAAAGACAACTAGCACATATATAATGAGCAATATCTGAAAAACTAGTATGATTACAAGGAAGATTATCATTCTGTAATATTTGGCTAACAATCTAATTGGAGACATGACCAAGTCTCTCATGCCACAGTTTATATGAAAATTTTCATATGTCTAACATGTATTGTCGAGGGAATATGGTAAAGACCATTGTTATTGAGTCCTTTGTATAAAACACGACCCGATGCCTTATCCTGTATAAGGAAGCAAGAAGCATCAAAAATAAAATACAGTTATTATCTTTGCAACATTTGTATACAGAAAATAGATTAGCAGATAAGTGAGGAACACAAAATAATTTAGGCATATTGAAAGAATGAGAATGAGTGTGAGGAACACCTGAGCCAGTGTGAGAAACAGGCAAAACTTGGCCATTTCCTATAACCACAATATTAGTTCCACGGTATTTAGAAGGGGATAAAATATTACTTAGCTCTGGAGTAAGGTGAGAGTTACACCCAGTGTCTGACAGCCAAACTTGAGAATCATAGGTTGAAGGCCATGACAATAAGTGTGGCAGGAGGATTTTTACCTTGATAGGTAAAATTCATCCTATGATAGCAATCAACTGCAGAATGGCCTGACTTCTGGCATATTTGACAGTGAACTCTAGAGGTTTAAGATGACGAATCTTAAGAAAATGGTACACAATTCTTGGGTGAAGCCTGTAAAGGAGGAGCACCAAGAATGAAGGTGCCTTGAGTTGAGTTAAAGAAATTCTTGCCTCTGCCATTGTTGAACCGACCATTATTAAATCTGCCACCACCTCTAAAGGAACGAAAATTTCTGCCACTATTATTATTGCCTCGAAAAAGATTTAAGTTTTGAGCAGCTACAAGGGCAGTCCATTAAAGGAGATTATCATGTTACTTGTTTTGAGTTTCAAGAAATTGCTCCTCATATTTAAGAAGAACATGCAGTTCTTCGAGAGTCATGCTTTCTGCCATGGTTCTTATTGAAGTTCAGATCACATTGTAGTCATTGGGAAGTCCGTTGAGAGTATAGATGAGGATGTCTTCATCCTCAACGGTGACTGAAACGACTGCAAGCTTATCCTTAAGCTCCTTGATCCGTCGAATGTAGGCATCAAGATTCTCACCACTCTTTTTACTGACATATTGAAGATCTGATTTGAGTTGGATAATACTGAATCTAGAAATGGAAGAAAAGCGCCTTTCTAAAGCAGTCCAGACTTCTTTGGATGTTTAGCAACCCACAATGTAGGATAGTGCCATCGGGGAGAGAGTAGCGTTGATGAAAGTTACAAGAGCCTGATCTTGAGAATGCCAAAGAACCCTGCCCGGGCAGGGTTTGGATCCGTCAGTATACATAAATACAGAGTGGGCTTTAAGAATGTAGGAGATTTGATATTTCTAGAGGATGAAGTTTATTGAATCAAGGCGTATGGAGACAAGATTGCATATATTGGAGAATGAAGCTGCAAATCACAGTTATTTGAGGGTGTGGTTTGAATCGTGTTTTGTGGGTAAGAACCATTGTTATCTGAAGAGGTATTTTGGGCAGTGTTTTCAGAGGTAGGAGATGAATTGGAAGTTATTGACGCGAGTCTTTATGACTCTGATAACATGGAAATGTAGAATGAAAGATGAAAGATGAAAGAAATTGGGAAAGATGAAAGAAATTGAGAAAGCTGGAAGAAGAAGAACATAATATGAAAGAAAGAAAGAAGCACTCAAAGAGAAGAAATCAAGAAAAAGAAAAACAATAAACTTTTTTTATTATTTCCAGTAGTAAAAAACTCATACTCGTACACCACTTTATAACGACAAATGGGTAGTTACAAAACCTAAGCTTAATAATAAGTAATTAATAGATTAACCACTAATTACAGTTAACAGTTAAGACAATATTGAATATCTTTTTCTATTCTTTTGGTATTTTGAATTTTTATTGATTGTTCCTAGAAGGCCCGATTTGTTTTTTTTAAAATAAATGCATTCATATTTTTCTCCAATAGCTATGCCTGTCTCAAATTCAATGGGCCAACACGCATTCTCAAGGTTTAATAGGACACTCTTATATCGCCAACATTCAATTAATGTTCTGTTTTTTTTTTCTATTTTAGCACAAAATAATAATCACTTGGTACTATACAGCTTTAAATCTATGATGACCGTATCCAATCTTTTAAAGATGCGGTATTGTTCTTGTCTACCCTCATTTCTTAATTACACTATTAAAGTCACCTTGGCTTGTAAGACTACATTTACAAAAATTTATTAGGTCATGGACGTAAAATTGAATTTAACCTTTAATTACTTCAAACTTTCACATGCTAGCTTTTCTGTCGTATAAGTGCAGAATAACTTCACAAAAGAGTAATTCTATAAAGATAGATGCAACATAATATTAACACTAAAAGACGGAAATACATGTAATTTATCATACCACAATATTTATATAAATACTTCCAAAGTTGGAAGTGACACTTAAATCATTGGTCATGCGAATTTTTGTTCATTCGTCAATTGTTTAAAATTTGTATGAATTTGTGTTGACCCCAACTATGTACTCAGCATAACACTTTTAAGATCATGATATTATAACAAGAGTACTATATCGTAATCATACGATACAACATCTTAATTACTAATTTATCATACATGCAGTGATTAAAAAACATGATGTTTTCACAATACACATACTATAATAACGATGTATGGGAAAGTCTAGTCCAATTATTAACTAATTTGATATTGCTATGTAATTTGGTCCCAACAAGACAAATATTTCAAGTGGGTGGAGAAGTCATAGGTTTAAGTTCTCTAGGTAAGAGAATCATAAAGGAGCTTTAGAAACTTCTTGGAATGATCAGTTTCGTCAACATGAACCACATTAGAAAAAAGCACAGAAATTGAAGTAGCATGTTGGAGATGATAGAAAAATTATTTCCCATGAAAAGGTTTTTGATTTGTTCAAAAGATTCTGTTATTTTTAGCTATTTGAGAAACGTGAGAACAAGTTGGTGGGGTAGACTATACTTGTGTATTGTATGTATGTGCAAAGGAAAGATAGATATTTCCTTATTTGCATGAAATGAATGTTTGCATGTAGCTTAATTAGATGAGAGAGAGGATGCATAAATGTGAGTTAAAGAGGGTTGCAACTACCTCATCTCTGTCTGTTTATTTCATATTTAACTTTGTTTATTGCTTCCACCAACCCCACTTTTTCTGCTTTTCTTACAAGAAGATCTTTTGTACTCATATAGTAAGACTCGGAATATTAAAAAAATCAATATGTATCTTATAATAATGTTGCAGAGTATATAATTTTGAATCCCAACAATATATTTATTCTTTTTTCTTTTTTATGAGTGAAATATCATATTTTTAAATAAACAATGTTTTTTTAAGATTTGAGTTGATTTTATGCATCTACCTAAGGTATGATTTAAGTATTTATCAATGTATAGTTTATTTAAAGAAAGCACTTTACTTCTTTGATAATTAAACTAGTATTTTATCGTTCAGAGTTAATGTTTTGACGTCTTTCATGATAACTAAACTTTTTAAAAATGAGTTAAAATCTCTTAGTTACCTTTAAGTCTTTATATCTAATTTCAACTATAAAAATAATTTAATTTGTTTAAAAATAGTAAAATCTCTTACTTTTAGAGTTTGATTTGTAATGCAGTATACCTAAAGTACTTCTACGTCATATTATAAAAAAAATTTGTAATATTTTTTTTCTTATAAGCTCATGAATCTCAAAGCTTTTATTATAAAAAATAATCTCCCTTTCTCTAATAATCTAAGGACTCCTAAGCAATTAGATAAGACCTAACCAACTCTAGTTAGGGAGTTACTTGTGCATATCAGATAAAAAACTCTCTTACTATTACTTGTACTAAGCTGTGTATATTAGTTAAGATGAACTCTTACCTTTACTAATATAACTCTTGTACAAGTTTATCATATAAATAGATAACCCCTTACTTCATTGAGTATTGAAGTAAGCTGGCTTCACTCTCTCTCCAAGATTTATTCAAGAATCATTCCCTCCTTTCTTTCTCTTTAAAGTCAACTAAATCCCAAGGATACCTATCCTTTACATGGTATTAGAGCTACGAAGAGGACTCACGTCCACTGGCATCAAATACAATAAACAGCAATCTCACAAATGGTGGTGCAACCTTGATCAGTAATGGAGGATTGCAGAATATCTTCACCAACAATCTGAGCAGCTTAGTATCTGTCGAACTTGATAGAGGAAACTATGTGGTATGAAGATCTCAAGTCATTCCTTCTATAATAGGACATGATCTTGATGGAATTGTGTTTGGTTTGACAGAAAGACCAAATAAAAAGCTAGCTAATGGTGAAGAAAACCTTGAATATAGGGTATGGATGAGGAATGACAAGTGATCTTAAGTTGGCTTAGGTCATCTATGAATGTAAGTGTTCTAGGCACTGTGACACAAGACAATACCTCAGCTAAAGTATGAAGTTCTTTAGAAAGACATTTTACAAGCCAATCAATTACTAGATTAATGCAATTCAAGCATTCCCTTCAAAATTGCATAAAGTAGAATCTCACTATATCTGAATATTGTGATAAAATTAGAAGTATAGTAGATGGATTGGCTATAGCATGCCAACCATTAAGTGATCAAGACTTGATCCTGCATGTCTTCAATGGATTAGGCACTGAATTTAATCCTGTAGTAGTCAGTATAATATCTAGACTAGAAGAAATGAATGTAGAAGAAGTTCAATCTCTCCTTTATGCATTTATGTTCAATAAATTTACTAAAACTACCTCATGTTAACTAGCTCATCTCATCTTCTCTCTACTGTACAAGCCTCTTTTATTCCAATAAGTAACATAACACATGATAATGTCTTAGGTCATACATCTCAATAATCAGCTTCTCAAGTATCTCCTAGTACCTTGTCCTCACCAAATATGAGTTGTTATGATACTTCTAATAATATAATTGCTTCTGCTTTGAACGGTAACAATGTTGCAGGAAACCTACCTTTATCTCATTAGGTCCTTTCCATTTCTAAAAAAATGGTTATACACCTTCCCATTGGCCAAAATGTAAACACTGTCATGCAACCAACTCACCCTAGATAACCAGATCAAAATCAAGTATATCAAAGCCCAAAGCTTACACAATAACCAAACATCCTTTGCTACCTGATCTCGTACCTACATAAACTAAAACTATAAAACAAGCTCGTATTGATCCTAACTAGCATCAAGCCATGGTTGAGGAATACAATGCTTTAAGGAAGACCCACACTTAGGACTTAGTGCCCATGAAACAAGATATGTCAATAGTTGGGAACAAGTGGGTGTTCAAAGTCAAAATCAATCCTGATGGAAGCCTATAAAGATAAAAATCAAGGTTAGTTGCAAAAGACTTGCACCAAGCACCTGGAATAGATTACAGTGAGACCTCTAGCTCTATCATTAAACTCACTATAGTGAGAATAATATTACATATTTCTCTAGTGTATGGATGGGATATGAGGCAACTTGATGTCAATGATACAATCCTTAATGGAATGATTGAAGAATCAGTGTCTATGGTGCAACCTGGAGGCTTTGTTGGCCCATCTAGGCCTCAGCATGTTTGTAAGTTTAGAAAGGCTCTATATAGGTTGAAGCATACAGCTAGAGCCTGGTATGATGGCTAAGAACTACTTTGCTAAGTTAAGGATTCATCAATTCCAAATCAGACACTTCTCTATTTTTCCGTCATAAAGGGAAAGATGTAGTGTTTGTACTGGTATATGCACATGACATTTTAATGACATGAAGAAATAAGTGAGTGATCCAATTCTAACTCTAGACACAATCTTTTCTCTAAAAGACGTTGGCTCCATTCACTACTTTCTGGGAGTTGAAGTCCACAGAAGCAGTTTTGGTTTTTGTTTAACTCAAAGAAGCTACACAATGAACCTGCGTAGAAAGGTTAACATGGATGGTGTAAAACCATCCTCTTCACCAGCAAACTTTCATGTCCAACTCTCTCTGAATGAAGGTGAGCCCTTACTGGATGTAACTTTGTACATAAGGATAATAGATGCACTTCAATACCTAGCTATCACTAGACCTGATATTGGATTTATAGTTAACAAATTAAGTCAGTTTATGCACAAACCCAATGTGACTCATTGGCAAGCCTGCATTCCTCATCTTTTGACATTCAAGCCTCTTCAGACTCAGATTGGACAAGAGACACTACAAAAAATATGACATTCTATAAGAGCTGGATATCTCCGTGAAAAGTAATCCACATGGATCATGCGGCGCCTGTGACAACCCCTCATATTAAAAGTCCATATTTTTCACGAGGCGCAACACCTCCTGTGAAGACCCATGTGGTATCTCACTTTCTACAAGATTTTTCGTCTATTGTAGAACGTTGTTTAATGAGATTTTATGACTCATGTTACTTTTATTTAAATGGTATTTTTAATTCTCGTGAATTAATATTCATATGCCTCTTATAAAGAGATTTTCTTGACATATATAATTGCTATTTTTTATAATCAATTTATATGTACATGTTTACGTACATATTTAAATATTCAAAATTAATACATTACTAGACTAAAAGGCATTCAAATATCATTTCATTTTCATAAAAATATTATCCATAATTTTCATCTAAAAGTATTAGTACTTAGTCTACTAACACAACGTGCTATTAAAAAAAATATCTAAATGCTTCACAGACGCTACAAAATAACTTCAAGGTTTCACCGCTTAACTCTTCAAAATTTGATGGCATGTTAAAATCTTTCAAGGGATTTTAGGTCCTGCATTTTAAAAAATAAGACAGTAAGTTTAAGATAATTTCAAATTGCTCACATCACCATTTTATACTTTTAAGGACTCAAATAAATTCTATTTCAATTAATATGATAAAATGACAAATTCAACCTCTTAAATCTCAAAGCATGCATAACCGAACATAATTCATTCTCTAAAAGCCCCCACCCATACCCCACCCCACCCTCCCCTCAAAGAGTATTCTTGAATCTCAAAGCATGTGTTACCAACATCGAAAGTAACAACTTTTCTACCAACCGAATCTAAGATGCATAACTTGACGAAATTCGACCTCAAACAAATTCAACTTCAATTAATAATGAAAAAATGAAAAAAATTCAATCTCTTAAACCTCAAAGCATGTATAACCAAACATAATTCATCCCCCTACCCATACCCACCCCACATTCAAAGAATATTATTGAACTTTAAAACATGTGTTACTAACATAAAAAATAACAGTTTTCCTACTAATCGACTTTAGTATGCATAACTTGTCAAAATTCAGCCTCAAACAAAGTCAATTTCAATTAATAATGGTAGAATGATAAAATTTCAGTCTCTTAAACCTCAAAGCATGCATAACCAAACATAATTCATCCTCTAACAGCCCCCTCCCCTACCCATACCCACCTCACGTTCAAAGAATATTCTTGAACTTTAAAACATGTGTTACCAACATCGAAAATAATAGTTTTTCTACCAACCGACTCTAGTATGCATAACTTGACAAAATTCAGCCTCAAACAAAGTCAATTTCAATTAATGATGGTAAAATGATAAAATTCAGCCTCTTAAACCTCAAAGCATGCATAATCGAACATAAATAGTCCTGCAAATAAGCTCACACTTCTAGTTTAGGCATTCCCTTATTTAAACACTAGTACAGCTATGGCTTAGGCAAATATCAGAAAATTCAGCAGCAAAACTAGTAGTACTAAATGATGAAAATACCTTTAGATACAAATCTAACCATAAATAATGACGTACAGATCAACAAATATAAATAATCGTTACTTTAACTCCTAATGCAGCACAACAGTATAAATAGAAATAAGAAAAATGATTAAATCTTACCATAATGAACTTTGCCAGCGGTAACCTCCGTTATTTAAGCCTTCAATTTGCAAGCTTACTCATTTCTTCAAAATGGTTCATACAATGTACCATGTGCTCCTTAGGCCTTAGCCTATTAAACAAACAAAACTTAGTACCCAAAATATACCCACCCACATTCAGTCAAACCTTGCCACGTTCAAATAACATTAATTGGGATAGTATTGTCTTGATGTCAACCGATGGCTAAAAAGCAGTCACAGGGGGTAAGAAGTAAGAATCAAGAAATAAATATGGTCAAAATGAATGCCCACTATGCATAAAGTCGACAACAAGCAATACAGGGAGGCAGAGTAATGGGCATTTGTAAGTTCAAACAATCATCATCTGCATTCTGAGATTTTAGTAGAAATATGATCCTAAAGTTTAAGCTTAATCTCAAGCCTGTTTCCAATGGAAAGAAGAGCAACACAATATGACAACTTAAAAAGGATAAAGATTAAAACCTAAAAAGGCTAAAAGTTTAAGATTATCTGTAAAATTATCGGGACAAGTCAGTTTTTTAACCTTTGTCCCATGTCCCATCCCGCGACGAGTGAACATTTTTAATTGAATAAAATACAAAGCACCATCGCAAATTTGTGTAAAAGAAATAGAATAACTTAGCACAAACTCCAGTCAGACACTGATTTTGGTGAATATCAAGATGGGATATTTTGAAAGCCAAAGAGGATTAAGAGATCTAAACAGAATCATTCTTAGCATAATAAATCACTAAAAGACCAAAGTTAAAGCACAACGCATTAAAAATCCTATGACATGAAATAAAGATTTTTATAAGCACAAAGAACTTAAAAATCTTTCTACAAATACCTGCAAATACCTTAGTTGATGCATGGCCACTCAAAATATATATTCCCTCCAGTAGGACTGCAAATACATGCATTATGATTATGAGAATGAGTCAAACTGCAGATCTTCATATAGATTCCACTTCCATATAGAAGTTGAGGTATTTCATTTTCTACACAGGTTTAGTTACAATGTTATGAAATCACATATCATCAACCACTGCTCGAAAAATTCAAATAATAAATATCAATTAGTAACAAAATCAACATAATACATAGCAACCACTGCTCGAAAAAATTCAAATACTAAATAGAAAATTTGTAACAAAATCAACACAATAAATAGAAACCACTACTTAAGGAAGATATGCTTTAAAAAACAAGAAACCATAAAACTTGCTGATTTTCATAAACTAAAATGACCCTTACCTGCGTTGAACGATAAAGACTATTGAAACTCAGTTTCCAAAACCCATAAGTGGTACTTTATCAAATGTTTATGAAATCAAATTTGTCCAGCCATTGCTTGTATCTAACACCAAAGATGATGGAGTAAATGTTACCTTCAACAAGCTGCACTGTCGAGCGTAATGCAAGGATTTTACCTAGAAAATTGGAACAAATTAGAGAAGAACAAAATCCATAGAAATACATAACAGATGAGAAAATCCACATCACAGAAGAACAAAATCCCAAAAACTCAAAACAAAAAACTAGATATGGTGATTAGAAAACGAGACCAAACTAGAAACTTCGACAAACCTAGCCCTACTTCGCTCTTTTTTTAAAGAGAGAATGAGAGATAAGTTAATCGATGAGCCCTGCTCTCTTCTTTGATGAAGGGCTAGCCCTAGGTTGCCTGTTTGTATTTTGAGAGGGAGAAGCTACGAGAGAGAGGTTCTCTATGCTTTGTATTTTGAGAAGAATAGAGAGAGAGAAGGAACGGAGCGGCTCACGAGGCGACTCTAAGGATGAGAGCACCTGCCGGAGAGTCTGAGAATGGACGTTCGAGCTCAAACATTGCCATAGACATGGTTAGGCTATCACCAAGCTAAATTCAAACTCACCGTGAAGTACCCTTGGTATCTTTCTAAGCACCTTTGCATCAAATACATCATACGGCTTCTTAATCTCTGCACTTGCCTTTTTAGGAATTGAATCCACCTGGTCCTCAAACTTCTTATATAACACAGAACCTGCAATCCAACTATGACCTATCAGTAAATTTCATAAGAACTTTATTTGTGTGTTATCACCAACTTAAATGAATCTTATTATCAAGAAAAGCAGGATATTAATTTATGTGTTATCAAAAGCCCAATGCGAACAATAAACAAACTAAGCGACCAACATAATGAAATAAGACATGTAGCACAGCACAAAGGCTAATTTCTTCTTCAGAATCTTCGAGTTGCTCATCTCCAGCTCCTTTCTTTGATCTCCAACAAACGCGTGAGGCTAGCTCTGATTCTTAGTTGTGAACACATGAGGCTAGGTTTGGTTCTGGTTCTGAGTCAATCCATGCCCGAAATTGGGAACACAGACTGTAATCGACTCAGGAAAACTAAAAAAATCACAGAATCAAGAAAAAATTCACTAAAAGTAGACAAGAATTTGAGAATTAAACCATTACCTTTGGTTCTGAGTTGCGAATCGAAGTGAGCTTCGAGAGAGAGCTCGTTGGTGAGATTGAGAGAGGGAAATAACTACCTGTGAAATGAAGCTACTATACTGAAAGACTCGAGTTTGGGGGAGGTTTTCTTCTTCAGTGAACCAAGCTAACCCTAGTTCTTTATCTCATTTTTTTAGAGAGGTTGAGGGAGAAACTAATAGGGAGAGAGACAGAGAGACGTACCGATAAAAAATAGAGAGAAAGGTAATTAAGAGAAAGTTTGTAGCCATGGTGGAGCATCTCAAGAAGAAATCGAGAGAGAAAACTGAAGAGGGAAGGGTTTAGGTGTAATCAGTAAAACTTTCACTCTCGCATTTTTTTTCGAAGTCCCGCTTCTCTTAAAATTCATCTCGCTTAATTTTTTAAATTTTTAACGGGAATTGTTTTTACGTGGTTCATAAAGAGTCTTGTTATTTTGAGGTTTTTTATAGGAGGAGACTATAGACCTTGTATTTAAATCCTGTAGAATGTCATATTTGCTATAGTGAGACAAAGATGATAGAAGGTCTACTGGTTCCTATGTGATATTTCTTGGAGGAAACTTAATGTCATGATCTTCAAAGAAACACAAAGTATTCTCAAGATCAAGTACATAGATTGAGTTTAGGTCCTTAGCAAATGTTGCAGCTGAAGTTCAATGGTTTCCGAGTTTCCTCTAAATAAGTGTTGTGGTGTGATAGTGTTAGTGCCTTAGCCTTGGCTCCAAGCACTCTTTTACATGCTAGAACAAAGCACATAGAGCTTGATGTGACTTTATTATATATAAGGCAATACAAGGCTTTTTGGCAATAAGATTTGTTCCCTCAATAGATCAAGTTGCTGAATTACTTATCAAATCTTTGTAAACTGCATGATTTCAGTACTTCACATGCAGGCTCAATGTGATCATATCCCCCTTAAGCTTGATTGGGGACGATAAGCTAAGGAATCCTAAGCAACTAGATAAGACCTAACCCACTCTAGTTAGGGAGTTAGTTGTGCAAATCAGATAAAGAAACTCTCTTACTATTAATTGTACTAGGATGTGTATATTAGTTAAGATGATATGTTACCTTTACTAATATGACCTCATACAAGTTTATCATATAAATAGATAACCCCTTCATTGAGTAATGAAGTAAGTTGGCTTCTCTCTCTCCATGATTCATTCAAGAATCATTCTCTTCTTTTTTCTTTCTTTTTACGGTCAACTTAATCCCAAAGATACCTATCATTTACACTCTCTATATATCTCACTCTTTGGCTAAATTGTTTAACTAATACTGGTTGGCTAACTTGTCAGTCTCCACAATAGTTTCTGTTATACATCTTGATTGAGTTGTAATGTGACTTCGTGTATCATGAATTGTCTATAGATACATAGACTTCTCATCTCACAAGATTGTGAAATGAAAGTATTGTTTTGTTGTCAAAAATCAAGAGTGCACATTTCATGGTTGTGTCTAACAAGACTCACGTCCATGGCAATAGCTTCAACGACATAAATTGGTACTCGGAACAATAATATTGCAGTAAACTTCAACAACTTCCCCCAATACATTCCATAACTCACAATTTTAGTAAAACTTGATTGAGAAAACAATATACTGTGGAGCAAGGGCAAAGCCACGGGTATGGCGGTGGAGTCAAGTGTCCGTACTAAACAAATCTTTTCTTATTATGGATTTTTTTACCATACTAAATTTTCAATCCTGGACCCGCTGAATTTCATAAGTTTGTCTTTTATTTTCAGTTTTAACCTTATTAATTTCTATTTTAATCCCCAAACTAAAATCCCTAGAATCTCCAAATTCCCATTTTTGATTTCCCATCCATCCCGACGACAACTACGAAATCATCGATTGAGGAAAGAGAGAGGGTGATTGCGTCTCCTAGTCGACGGCCATTGCGACACCAACGATCATGCACAACATGTCTCTCTCTCTCTCTCAAGTTTGTAGCTTTCGTATACTCATTTTCTTTAATAATTTTGTATTCTTTCTTGCTTGTTTTGTAATTTAGACTCTGAGTTTTGTTAATTTTATTTTATCATGATATTTTCTTCCTGAGTTTCTTTTTCTGAGTAAATTAGGATGTGGATATTGTGTCTGAAATTTGGAATTTTGGTTATGCTGCTAATTGGTGATATATTATTGTTCCTTTATTTAATTTAAAAATTTCCTGCCAAAATATATTCAATGCTTATAGGATCATTTAATTTAATCTATTATAAGAAGTTGTTTGTATGGTGTTCTTGGTGAAATGTTTTCTGAAAGAAGGGCTTGACTTGATAAATGATCAAACAAATCATTGGAATTGGGTAACTCTGCATAAACAAGCAATTTTGGGACAAATATGTTTGATTGTTCGCTCTCAGTCTTTGTTTATCTCTGATATGTTTCTCTCTCAAGCTCTCGGCTCCTCTCTTAGTCTCGTAATCTCTTGGTTTCTCATAGATTCACTAACAATAATAATTCATATAAAAGTTGTCTCCAAGATGGACTATACAGCTCATTGAGGATGTGTATACATTAATTAGAATTTGTATGTAAGAGAGACTCTAAAATACCTTTAATTATCTTTAGTTAGGTAGAGTTGTTTATTAGGGAGGACTTTTCCTCAGTAGTGTGTTCATTTCGAGATGAATATTTGTCTTGTGATTGAGTTACTTAAATTAAATATCCTGCGGTAAGAAATGAACTTATTTATTTTAAGGACAATTGTAAATTTAAGTTTTAATGAAAAATTATCGAATACAATTTTATATCTTAATATTTCTAACTCTCATACATATATGTGTGTTTTGTGTATATATACATATTAGAATAACATGAAAGACACCACAAACAGGGGAAAACCAGTGACCCCACTGAACTGAAGTCCTGGCTCCACCATTGTTATGGAGATAACATATTATACCATAGAGGAGAAGTTATCAATGGTGTAGAAGAATTACCTCAAATTTGTCACCAAATTCCATTTCATTGGCTTTTGACACTAAGAACAAAAACATTGGTCACAAATACTAAATAGACAATGTTAGGGAAAAGTTCTAAAACAAGCAAACCAAAGAAAGCGTATAACATCATTTAAAGATGAGGAATCAAAACAATCGTAAAAACGCAAATGCTTAGAAGCTACTTCATATGGAAGAATGTTATTATACAACGATGTATCATACCAAACCTTTTTTTTATATAACATTGTTGGTGATAAGAATCAGTAGGTGCACCAAACCAAGACATCACAGTTAGGCTGACACCTCCATAGTACACTCATCATTTTACCCACCCAACATATTATTGAAATAAAATAAAAGAATGAATGAAAGAAAACACAAAGAAAAAACCAGCAGAACCTAAAAGAATGCATGTTAAAAATATCATCAGAAATAAACGAAAAACTAAAATTCAAAGCATTCCAATACCAAATTAGAGTAACTATACTAGGGGCCCCCGACACCTAGCAATGAACAATCCGGTTACCCTCCCGATAAATGTGAGTGATAATAAAGTCTATCTGATCGATTCAATTTAAATATCTATCATATGCAGTACGTCAACGCCAATGGACCTTCTGAGATCTAGAATAAATAATGATCACCACATAAACAGAATCGCTTTCCAACCATAGTTGTCTCCATCCAAATGTCAAAGCATAAACAATCCCTTAGATAATACCAGTCAACTCAACCTCAAAAGCAAAACAAACGCCAAGGTGAATAACATAATAACCCTTAACAAATCTTCAAGAGGTTCTGAAAATACCTCCACAACATGCAAGCCCAAGACTACCAAAAGCTACTCCATCTGTATTTACCTTAATCTAACCTGATGGGGGAAGATGCCAAAAAATTTCCAAGATACGTGAGACTTTGGAAGAATGACTTGAAACATAAATTTGTTGAAATGTCAATAGCTCCTCAATTGAACTCTGCATTGTGCCAATCTCAAAAGAGTCTGCTTCATGAACTGAATGTCAAAGTAAGGCAAGAGCTTTAGCAAAGACAGGTTTACTACTCTCAAAGGTAGCTTGATTACGAAGGAACCACGCCGTCCACAACACTGTAATAATGGAAGGATGCTATAGGGACTTCAATTGTGTGCTAAAAGATAGCTTCATCGCTGTCTTCCAAAGATCTAAGAAAGTACTATCAAACTTGATATCTTTCCTAAAAATACTCGATACTGCATCCTGTAGCTCACGAGAAAAAGGATGTTCTATAAAGAGATGATGTAAGTCCACCTCCGCGGCACATGAAAGACAATATCGGGAAGGAAAATTATAACCACAAGCATGCAAGAAGAATCAGTAGGCCTCTTTCCATGAAACAAGCACCAAAGTGATGATAGACCAAGAGAGTGGAATAAATGGATTTCAAATCTGCTTACCCTAACTAACAGAATTTCCAAACTCAATAAGAGAGGCATATGAACCTTTACAAGAAATAACATTATCCAAAGAATATGTCTAAACTAACAAGTCTTCATTAGAGCTAACTACCATCCCCTCAATCTCACAAGTGAGTGTCAGATGAGAAGAATGAAAGGATATAAGGAGACTCTAGCCTCTTGGACCAGTATACACATCTCTCACAAAGAAAAGGATGATGTAACAAATGATGATCGTCTACCAAATCAATTAACGGAGTTTCTAATCAGTTATCTAACAAAAAATGAACCTTGAAATGATGACCAACAGACCATCTAGATTGAAACATCAAATGAGCATAAAGATATTTTAGGCCAGGACAAACATAAGACTAAATATACCAAGACTTTAGTCTATGATTATGAAGAAATAAGCATTAAGATAAATGAAAAATCATAGAGTTCTCAGTCAACAATCGCCAAGTGAGTTTTTTCAACATTCTCTTATTAACAATGCAAAGGTCATTGATGCCAAGACCACCTTCCCCTTTAGGCTTGCAACAAAACTTCCAAACAACTAGGATAACTTTATGAGTATCAACTGAACCTTTCCAAAAGAAGTTTCTGATAGCAGTATTCAAATCCTTCAAACGAGAGGAAGGCCAACCATAAATTTGAAAAGAATGTATAAATGAACCTTGGAACATTGAGTTAATAAGACATAATATGTCTGCCATATAAAAGTTAAACCCTTCTAAAATTTTAATTTGGTTTTAATTTTATCAGCCCAATGTATCAACCACCGATGTCTAGGCGCACCAACGAAGAGAAGAACCCATAAACAAGTCATTGAATCTCTTCCCTTATGCATTTTAGACATCGACAAAAAATCAGTAATTCGGGTCCCTGAGATGCCCATGCCAAAATAAATGGAGAATTTATCCCAATTAAGTCGTTGTCTAGAGAGGGAACCATAAAGCTCAAAAGCATCTAAAATCACTTGTACATTCTTAGAGGAAGCTTTGCAGAAAAGAAGAACATCATCTGCGTAAAAAAATGAGTTAAAGCACGTGTCTCAATTGGAGAAGAGATCAGAACCAACAATCCTGAATCTACCATATGTGAGAGATATCTACTAAAAAAGTCCTCCGCCAAACAAAAAACAAGGGGAGAGCGGATCACCCGGTCACAAACCTCGTGAACACTTGAAAAAAGCCCTTAGGAGACCTATTGATAAGCATTGAGAGCCTCGCCGAATCAAAGATATTATGTATCATACCAAACCTAACAACATCTGCAAGTGAAGCTACTGTTATTAAGAAAAATCACCAACATTAAAGGTTGATGCCTCAAAAATGAAAAAAAATATAAAGAGTACATCAAAAAATAAGAATAAGCTAAAATCCAGAAAACACAGGATCAACATGCTTACCAACCCTTGTTCTCATACTAATCATTGAGTGCCCCATAGTACTTTGACTAATTCAACCTAAACAAGTGAGCCAAGTATCTTGAAAAGCAAAGACTCAAAATAAGCAAACAAGATTTATGAAACATAGATCTGAGAAAGAAATAAGAAATCTAAAGTAAGAGAAAGTAAGGAAAAGTGGCCTATATTGCTTCTAACATCACTCGACAACAATGGCGAACCCCTAGGCCACCAAGCATAGAACCATCATAAGATCGAGCGTGGCATTCACTCGTGTAGACTCTCAAACCCTCACCCCCTCCATAAGAGCTAACAAATCCAAGCTATCTCCCTCGATAGCCAAAAGAAATAACGTGCAAATCATAAATGGTGAAGAAATCCCTATGTTGGATCTTGATGGTGAGAGAAAATGGTATGAAAAACACTGAATCGAATGGGGAAGACGAAGGAGTGAATGGGGAACCGGACTTACCTATAACTGTTCGGTGAGCTACTATGCCTAGGGCTTGATAGAATGGGGAAGAATGAGAAGGCTGAGATAAACTTAGGGCTTGGGAATAAAAATTGAAGCTTTTGGGGGCGAGTGGGAAGAAGGAATGTAGCATCTGACACATTTTTATTAAGAGAGAATATAAAAAAGATATATTTTTAAACAGTTGAAAAATAAATTACTATAAATAAACAATCAAATAATAATATAATAATCATATAATTAAATTAAACTAACTCAAGCAATAATTAAATATCAAGAATATCAAGAATGAAACTCAATTTTCTATGAATTAAGAATTAAATAAATAATATGTGGAAGTTTAAATGCACGAAGTAAATAAATAATAACGATGTGAAATGTTAAAGTATGGAATAATAAACGTGTGAAAAATTAAATACAGAAAGTAAAGTACATCTAAATAAAAGAGTAGGGAAGATAGAGATTTGACACACGATATTTTTATATGTTTCAGAAAAATTTATCTCCACGTCCACGCTCCAAGAATCCCCCCTTGAAGACTTTTCTCTTAAGATCTTCTTAAGGGTGAAGACCAAACATTTACAAATCATATTTGCTTATGGTGTCAATCAAACATTGATCATGTAACTTGGTCAAGATTTTGATCTCTTACAAAATCACCCACTCTCTCAAATAATAGATCTATCAATTTTTTGCTCACAATATTTTCTAGCTTCTCTCTAAAATATTTTTTCCAAATCAACGCTGAAAATACAAACCTCTCAAAAGTGTAAAACTCACATAACTTTGTCGGAGAGGGGTGTAGATATGTTGAGAGGTGTGTTGAGATTGAAAATGCCATTGGGTATTTATAGACAAGAAAACACTGTGCATAACGACCAACTGGTTTGGAACCATTGGTGGATTAATTACAATAGTTAAAGAACTTTTTCTTAACTATGCAAGCCTATCGAACCAGTTTGGAACTACTAATGGACTTGTTTGAACAATTAAAGAATTTTCCCTAAACTATTCAACCGATACACCAGTTTGGATCTACCAGTGGACCGATTCTAGCCCTTATCAAGTTATCCCTCTGATTCGTCAATTGCAAGAAAACATAGTCCAGTTCAATGTATTTTGTCTCCTTTTCTTGTTCAGTCTGAATCTTTCTTAGTCTTGACCCTTTTTTTCATGGTTGAATTCTTCTGATGTACTGGGACATATAACTTCACGAATTTGATTTTTGTTCAGTGTGTAGTATTTCTCTTGAAGAACCGATCAATTTTTCATAATTTCTTGTATATTTATTTAACTGCACTTGATAATTTTTTTACACACTAAAAAATATAAGTCTAAAAATGATTTGTCATCATAAAATATGTGAGATTGACTGGAGTCAACAATCTCCCAATTTTTATGATGACAAACAAGTATTTGCAAGAAAAAAATATTAACTATAAACTTCCCCTAAGCATATGCAATGAATTTTAAATTTTAAAATTCCTTCTCATTTTGCAATCAATTATATTTATCCTCATTTTAAGTTATCAAGAAGAATTAAACATGTTATCTTTAAAAACTTACCCTCAATATTTGTATTTAAAAAAATGAATTTTCAAAATGTATACATACTGGAAAAAATCAATTTCACGTGATTCTCAAAAATCAAAATTATTATGAAACTTAAGTTTACTTTGTCTACGTGTGTTGTTATGCACAAATGTAATTTTTCATGTTCCTTGTCAATCGAACTTCTCTCTTCTTTGAATTTCTTCTTTGAAGTGACTCTTCACTTACTGAGTAGTTTTCAAAAGTTTCTTTGTGAAATGAATTTGATCTTCATCTTCTTCTTCACTTTTTCCCTCAATGGATGTTTTGAACAATAAATTTCCTCTTTTTATATCATCCATATCTTCTTCTATTACAACACTTCATGAGTCATCAATAATCCTATGTGTCCTTCAAGTGAAAGCATCTTAAGATGTTTCACTCATTGGATAGTAATTACCTTGATCTCCCATGTTTTTGATAACGATCTAAGAACTTTAGTCACCAAATAACTATTAGTAAACGTCTTAACAAGAGTTTTGAGAGAATTTACAATTGTATTCGTGCAAACATATCATCAATGCTTTCAATTTCTCACATCTTATGCATTTCATATTCATGAATGAGAAAGTCTTTAACCTCATTTATGTCGTCATGTGTGATTTCTAATACATGGTATATGTCTTTTTTATATTCACACACGCAAATACAATTATATTTATTTATACTTAAGATACAACATGAAACATTTATGGCTTGCATTTAAAGACAACTTTAGTTTTGTTGTTCATAGTCAAATCTCATCACTTAGACATGTAAGACCATTTTTGACAATATACCATAAATTATAATCAAGAGATTGAATAAATATTCTCATTCTCTAAACTCTGAAGTCTATTCCAATAGAAAATAGAGGGTTGAAATAGATTTCCTTATTGAAAACCTGAAGTTAATGTTATTGCTCAAAACAAGTAAGTCTTAGATATTTGAGCATCAAGCTTTGATATCAATTATAGGATGAATATCGCACCCCTTTTATTTAGGAAAAGTATCAAAAACAAAGAATTTTTAACTTCAAAATTAAACTGCTTGAAATAAAATATGGTTTAAATAAATAAAAATTCAAGCAACAGTATAATATCGCACAGTTATATTACACTAACACAAGTAGTAATTGAAAGATCAAGAGCAAAACTCAATTTGTTATGAGTTAAGAATTAAATAAATAATATGCCAAAGCTTAAACGCACGATGTGAGATTCTAAATTGTCAAATAATAAATGTATGAGAAATTAAATAGAAAAAGTAAAATGCACGCAAATAGGAAGAGAGAAATTTGACATACGATATTTTTATATGGTTAAGCTATTCTTACGTGCACGCTCTAAGGATCCCCTTTGAAGGTTTTTTCTTCACGATGTTCTTAAGGGTGAAGACCAAACTTTTAAAAACCACATTGGTTATGGTTCCAATCAATCATTAACGGTGCAACTAGGTGGAGATTTTGATCTCTTACGAATTCACTCACTCTCTCAAAGAGTAGATCTTTTAATTTTTTTCGCTCCAAATATTTTCTAGCTTCTATCTACAATATTTTTCTCCAATCAACACTTACAATACAAGCATCTCAAAAGTATAAAAGTATACAAAACTTCACCGGATAGGAGTGAAGATATGTCGATCCTTGTTCGGTGGACCTGTTCCAGCCAGTTCATCTGGTTGTCCCTCAGTTTAATGTACTTTATCTCATTTTCTTGTCCAGTCAGTTTCTCTTCTCACTGTTGACCCTTTTTCTTCTTGGTTGACTTCTTGTGCTGTATTGAGTCCATGTGACTTCTCAAAATTGATCTTTTTTCGGTGTGTAGTATTTTCTTGAGACACTGGACCAATTCTTTATAATTTCTTGTATTTTTATTTTATTTTGTAGTTGATAATTTTTTACTACACATTACATAAAATATTAGTCCAATAATTAGTTTTCATAATCAAAATTGCCACATTGACTAGGATCAAAATATCCCCTTTTTATTATGACAAACAATTGATTGCAAACAAAATATTAACTATAAACTCCCTCTAAGCATATGCAATAAATTTTAAAAATTAAAATTTCTTCCTATTTTGCAATAAACTATATTTTATCCCCTAAGCATATGTAATAAATTGACTATAGTCAACAAGGAGAAAATGAGACTAGATTCAATACTTATGCAAGAGGGCGAAGGTATGAATCTAGGGTGCGATGGGTGAAAGAATTAAATGTTTTATATTACGATAGTGAAATCCTCCACCGTCGTAGTAAGTACATAATCGTCAAAATATAATATTTTTTCAAGACATGATTTGTTATGTTATGAATGAAATAAATAATTTAAATAATTTTTTAAATTGTGGAATAATAAATGTATTAGAAATTAAATACAAAAAGTAAAATGCACGTAAATAGGAAGAGAGAAATTTGATACATGATTTTTTATGTGGTTTGACCTTCCTACATCCACGCTCTAAGGACCCCCCTTAAAGATTTTTCCTTCATGATGTTCTTAAGGGTAAAGACCAAACTTTTAAAAAGCATATTGGTTCTGGTGCTAAATAGACACTAACAATGCAACTCGACTAAGATTTTGGTCTCTTACAAAATCACTCACTATCTTAAAGATTAAATCATTCAATTTTTCCGCTCCCAATATTTTCTAACTTCTATCTACAATATTTTTCTCAAATCAATGCTTATAATACAAGCATCTCGAAAGTATAAAAGTATAAAGAACTTCACCGGATAGGAGTGAAGATATGTTGATGCTTCTTCTGTGCACCTATTCTAGCCAATTCATCTGGTTATCCCTCCAGTGCACCAATTACAAGTAAAAAAGATAACCATTTTAATATATTCTGTCTCATTTTCTCGTCCAGTCTGATTCTCTTCTCACTCTTGACCTTTTTTCTTCTTGGTTGACTTCTTGTGATGTATTGCTTCTATATGACTACTCAACATTGATCTTTGTTCGGTGTGTAGTATTTTTCTTGAAACACTGGACCAATTCGTTTTAATTTCTTGTATTTTTATTTTATTTTGTAGTTAGTTAATTTTTTACTACACACAAAATAAAATATTAGTCCAATAATTTTTTGTCATAATCAAAATTGTCACATTGACTAGTGTCAACAATATCCCCTTTTTATGATGACAAATAATTGATTGCAAGAAAAATATTAATAATAAACTCCCTCTAAGCATATGCAATCAATTTTAAAAATTAAATTTTCTTCCTATTTTGCAATAAACTATATTTGCCCTAAGCATATGCAATAAATTGACTATAGTCAATAAGGTGGAAATGAGAATGGATTCAATATGGATGCAAGAGGGTGAAGGTATGAATCTAGGGTGCGAAGGGTGAAAGAATCAAATGTTTTATATTACGATAGTAAAATCCTCCACCATTGTAGTAAGTACACAACCGTCATAATATTATATTTTTTCAAGCTAAGATTTGTTATGAGTTAAGAATTAAATAAAAAAAATTAAATAATTTGCCAAAGCTTAAACGCATGGACGTAATAAATTAATAATGATGTGCGTTTTTAAATTGTAGAATAATAAACATACGATAAATTAAATGCAAAAAGTAAAATCCACGTAAATACGAAGAGAGAAATTTGACACATGATTTTTTTATGTGGTTCGGCCATTCCTATATCCACGCTCTAAGGATCCCCCTTGAAGATTTTTCCTTCACAATGTTCTTAAGGGTGAAGACCAAACTTTTAAAAATCATATTAGTTATGGTGCTAAATAGACACTAACAATGCAGCTCGACTGAGATTTTGGTCTCTTACAAAACACTCACTCTCTCAAAGAGTATATCTTTCAATTTTTTTCGCTCCCAATATTTTCAAACTTCTATCTACAATATTTTTCTCAAATCAACGCTTATAATACAAGCATCTCAAAAGTATAAAAGTATACAGAACTTTACCGTATAGGAGTGAAGATATGTCGATTCTTCTTTAGTGGACCTGTTCCTTCCAGTTCATCTGGTTATCCCTCCAGTTCACCAATTACAAGTAAAAAAGATACCCATTTTAATGTATTCTGTCTCATATTCTCGTCCAGTCTGATTCTCTTCTCACTCTTGACCTTTTTTCTTCTTGGTTGACTTCTTGCGATGTATTGCGTCTATATGACTTCTCAACATTGATATTTGTTCAGTGTGTAGTATTTTCCTTGAAACACTGGACCAATTTGTTATAATTTCTTGTATTTTTATTTTATTTTGTATTTGATAATCTTTTACTACACACTAAATAAAATATTAGTCCAATAATTTTTTGTCATAATCAAAATTGTCGCATTGACTAGTGTCAATAATATCCCATTTTTATGATGACAAATAATTGATTGCAAGAAAAATATTAACTATAAACTCCCTCTAAGTATATGCAATAAATTTTAAAAATTAAAATTTCTTCCTATTTTGCAATAAACTATATTTCTGCCCCTAAGTATATGCAATAAATTGACTATAGTCAATAAGGAGGAAATGAGAATGGATCAATATGGATGCAAGAGGGTGAAGGTATGAATCTAGGGTGCGAAGGGTGAAAGAATCAAATGTTTTATATTACGATAGTAAAATCCTCTACCATCATATATATTACGATTGTAAAATCCTCCACCATTGTAGCAAGTACACAACTGTCATAATATTATATTTTTTCAATCTAAGATTTGTTATGAGCTAAGAATTAAATAAAAAAAATTAAATAATTTGCCAAAGCTTAAACGCATGGAAGTATTAAATTAATAATGATGTGCGTTTTTAAATTGTAGAATAATAAACGTACGATAAATTAAATGTAAAAAGTAAAATGCACGTAAATAGGAAGAGAGAAATTTGAGATACAATTTTTTATGTGGTTCGGCTATTCCTACATCCACGCTCTAAGGATCCCCCTTGAAGATTTTTCCTTCACGATGTTCTTAAGGGTGAAGACCAAACTTTTAAAAATCATATTAGTTATGGTGCTAAATAGACACTAACAATGCAGCTCGACTGAGATTTTGGTCTCTTACAAATCACTCACTCTCTCAAAGAGTATATCTTTCAATTTTTTTCACTCCCAATATTTTCTAACTTCTATCTACAATATTTTTCTCAAATCAACGCTTATAATACAAGCATCTCAAAAGTATAAAAGTACATAGAACTTCACCGGATAGGAGTGAAAATATGTCGATTCTTCTTTAGTGGACCTGTTCTTGCCAGTTCATCTGGTTATCCCTCCAGTTCACCAATTACAAGTAAAAAGGATACCCATTTTAATGTATTCTGTCTCATTTTCTCGTCCAGTCTGATTCCCTTCTCACTCTTGACCCTTTTTCTTCTTGGTTGACTTCTTGTGAGGTATTGCGGCTATATGACTTCTCAACATTGATCTTTGTTCGGTGTGTAGTATTTTCCTTGAAACACTGGATCAATTGGTTATAATTTCTTGTATTTTTATTTTATTTTGTAGTTGATAATTTTTTACTACACAATAAATAAAATATTAGTCCAATAATTTTTTGTCATAATCAAAATTGTCACATTGACTAGTGTCAACAATGTCCTCTTTTTATGATGACAAATAATTGATTGCAAGAAAAATATTAATAATAAACTCCCTCTAAGCATATGCAATAAATTTTAAAAATTAAAATTTCTTCCTATTTTGCAATAAACTATATTTTTGCCCTTAAGCATATGCAATAAATTGACTATAGTCAATAAGGAGGAAATGAGAATGGATTCCATATGGATGCAAGAGGGTGAAGGTATGAATCTAGGGTGCGAAGGGTGAAAGAACCTAATGTTTTATATTACGATAGTAAAATCCTCCACCATCATATAGATTACGATTGTAAAATCCTCCACCATTGTAGTAAGTACACAACGGTCATAATATTATATTTTTTCAAGCTAAGATTTGTTATGAGTTAAGAATTAAATAAAAAAATTAAATAATTTGCCAAAGCTTAAACGCATGAGAGAAATTTGACACACGATTTTTTTATGTGGTTCGTCCATTCCTATATCCACGCTCTAAGGATCTCCCTTGAAGATTTTTCCTTCACGATGTTCTTAAGGGTGAAGACCAAACTTTTAAAAATCATATTAGTTATGGTGCTAAATAGACACTAACAATGCAGCTTGACTGAGATTTTGGTCTCTTACAAATCACTCACTCTCTCAAAGAGTATATCTTTCAATTTTTTTCGCTCCCAATATTTTCTAACTTCTATCTACAATATTTTTTTCAAATCAACGCTTATAATACAAGCATCTCAAAAATATAAAAGTATACAGAATTTCACTGGATAGGAGTGAAGATGTGTCGATCCTTCTTTGGTGGACCCGTTCCTGCCAGTTCATCTGGTTATCCCTCCATTCACCAATTACAAGTAAAAAAGATCCCCAGTTTAATGTATTTTGTCTCATTTTCTCGTCTAGCCTGATTCTCTTTTCACTCTTGATCGTTTTTCTTCTTAGTTGACCTTTTGTAATGTATTGGGTCCATATGACTTCTCAAAATTGATCTTTGTTTGGTGTGTAGTATTTTTCTTGAAACACTGGACCAATTCTTTATAGTTTCTTGTATTTTTATTTTATTTTGTACTTGATAATTGTTTACTACACACTAAATAAAATATTAGTGCAATAATTATTTGTCATAATCAAAATTATCACATTGATTAGGGTCAACAATATCCCTTTTTTATGATGAGAAACAATTGATTGCAAGCAAAATATTAACTACAAACTCCCTCTAAGCATATGCAATAAATTGTAAAAATTAAAATTTCTTCCTATTTTGCACTAAACTATATTTCTGCGCCTAAGCATATGCAATAAATTGACTATAGTCAACAATGAGAATATGAGAATGTATTCAATACTGATACAAGAGGGTGGAGGTATGAATCTAGGGTGCAATGGGTGAAAGAATCAAATATTTTATATTACAATAGTGAAATCCTCCACCATCATGTATATTACGATAGTGAAATCCTCCACCGTCGTAGTAAGTACACAACCGTCATAATATAATATTTTTCAAGATAAGATTTGTTATGAGTTAGGAATTAAATAAGTTGACAAAGCTTAATGCACGGAAGTAAATAAATCAATAACGATGTGAGTTTTTAAATTGTAGAATAATAAACGTACGAGAAATTAAATACAAAAAGTAAAATGCACGTAACTAGGAAGAGAGAATTTTACATACAATTTTTATGTGGTTCGGCCATTCCTACATCCACGCTCCAAGGATCCCCCTTGAAGATTTTTACTTCACGATGTTCTTAAGGGTGAAGACCAAAATTTTAAAAACCATATTAGTTATGATTCTAAATAGACACTAACAATGCAGCTCGACTGAGATTTTGGTCTCTTACAAAATCACTCACTCTCTCAAAGAGTAGATCTTTCAATTTTTTCTCTCCCAATGTTTTCTAACTTCTATCTACAATATTTTTCTCAAATCAACGCTTATAATACAAGCCTCTCAAAAGTATAAATGTATATAGAAATTCATCATAGAGGAATGAAGATATGTCGATCTTTGTTTGGGGCACTTGTTCTATCTAGTTCATCTTGTTGTCCCTCCAGTTCATCAGTTCCAAGTAAAAAAGAGCCTTAGTTTCATGTATTTTGTCTCAATTTTCTCATCTAGTCTAGTTCTCTTCTCACTCTTGACTATTTTTTTCTTGGTTGACTTGTTGTGAAGTATTGGGTCTATATGACTTCTCAAAATTGATCTTTGTTCTGTGTGTAGTATTTTTTTCTTGAAATATTGGACCAATTCTTTGTAATTTCTTGTATTTTTATTTTATTTTGTACTTGATAATTGTTTACTACACACTAAATAAAATATTAGTCCAATAATTATTTGTCATAATCAAAATTATCACATTAACTAGGCCAAAAATATCTACTTTTTATGATGACAAACAATTGATTGTAAGAAAAGTATTAACTATAAACTCCCTCATGCAATAAATTTTAAAAATTAAAATTTTTTCCTATTTTGCAATAAACTATATTTGTCCCCTAAGCATATGCAATAAATTGATGCAAGAGGGCGAAGATATGAATCTAGGGCACGAGAGGTGAAAGAGTCAAATGTTTTATCATCCTTAAAGAACATATATATTACGATAGTGAAATCATCCACCGTCATAATAAATACATAACCATCATAATATATAATATTTTTACACGATAGGTACAATAATATACGCTATCGAAATAAAATAATACTTATTTATTACGCCGATGCAATGTTCCACCATCGTCGTTGTTATTATTATTATTATTATTATTATTATTATTATTATTATTATTATTATTATTATTATTATTATTTTCAACAACTTCAGCTTAAAAAGTGTGGCTCCATCTTCAACGACACATAAATTAGGAACCATCGTCCCATTTTTTGAGGTACCATCATGAAATTCCATTTTTTAGTAGTGCTAGATCCCATGACTAGGGAGGATCCCCTGTCCCCATAGCTCTTCTTATTGTGCTGGGAAGGCATTTCAACTCTTATTCAGGATGCCCAATGGCAAAAGAAACTCACCAGCCCCAAAATATGCCGCAACAGTCCCCTAATTCACACCTATTTTTCGCGGATGATAGTATTCTTTTCTGCATAGCTGATACGAAGAACCTTTTAACCATCAAACACATCCTGGATTCCTTTGCTCAGAGTTCGGCCAATGTGTTAATTTTGGGAAATCAGCAATGGCTTTTTCTCCAAACGTTCAGCCTGATGACAAAATAAATCTTTTCTCTATTCTTGGTATCAGATCTACCAACTGTCATGAGAGGTACTTGGGCCTTCCCTTCTGGACAGGGGCTAGCAAAAAGCTCATACTTAAGTATGTTATTGAGAAAGCCTGGAAAATTATGAGTCGTTGGCTGGAGAAGTAGTTTTCTATTAGGGGAAAAGAAATTCTGATAAAGGCAGTTGTCCAAGCCCTTCCATCATACTCGATGAGTGTGTTTCGTCTCCCCAAATCCTTTTGTTTGGAGTTAAGTATGGAAATGACCAAGTTCTGGTGGGGCTCCTCGTCTCATAAAAAGAAGATGCAGTGGGTGGCATGGAACAATTTATGTAAGCCAAATGCTCTTGGCGGGATGGGTTTCAGATCCTTGGAGACCTTCAACCAAGCCCTTTTGGCCAAGCAGTGTTGGCGAATTGAAAAAAAAACAAACAACTTGATGGCCAAAGTCTTAAAAGCCAAATACTTTCATAACACAGATTTCTTCTCTGCCAAAGGTAAGGCAATTTGCTCATATATATGGAAGAGTATTTAATGGGGAAGAGACTTATTTTCTAAGGGCATTCGATGGAGGGTTGGAGATGGAAAATCCGTTAAGGTGTTTGGAGACCCATGGATCCCGAGACCATCTACCTTTAAACCTCTTTTCTCAGATAATAGGCCCCAAGATTTAAAAGTGGACAATCTTGGAACCAACAAGCTCTCTCGGCATATCTACACCCGGCTTGATGTGGAGCATGTTCTTTTAATTCCACTTATCCCTCATGCCGTGGGTGATGATTTATGTTGGCACTATGAAAAAAACACAGGTGCTACTCAGTAAGGAGTGGTTATAACTTGGGTCTGACCGATAACTTTTCAGGTTCCTCGTCCAAGAATGATGGCTCCTTTTGATGGTGGAAACGCCTTTGGAAGCTAGCTTACCAAATAAAGTCAAAATCTTTATGTGGAGAGCTTCCATTGATTCAATTCCAACGGGTGTAAATATGTTTAAGAGGAAAGTTGGTTCAAATTTTTCTTGCAGGTTCTATGGGCAATTGGATACTACTGCACATTCCCTTCTCCCAAATGCCTGTCAACGCTGGCCTATTATGGACACTATTTTTGTCTATTTTCTTCACCTTAACCCCCTATTCCCTATCTAAAGTGATTCTTTTGTGCTGGGGAATATGGTCCTTCAGGAATAAATCTTCACATTCAAAACACTTCAAGCTTTTGATATTGAACAGTCAAATCTCACAAGAAACATGACAAGATCTAGATCGAATACTCCATCAAAGAAAAAATGATCATAACCGTAGAAGGGATAGGCGATCATAATTAATCCAGCAATTATAAAACAATATAGTCAACATAGTAGTTAAAAGAAACATAAAAGGAGATTGAAATCGTGGGACGGATCTTCCGGCTACAATTAAATCGTTAGTGATAATACAATATAGTAGATAAATTGAGCATGGAGGCCTATACTTGAAGAAGATCTCATTAATAAGGAGGGGTGCTCATTGATAAAAATCTCATCAGCCGAAAATATAGGGGGGTGATCATCCTTTTTTTCTTATTATTATTGTAAGACCTATAAGTACATGCTCATATAAAAAATAGAAGAATGAGAGGCAACCCAAGCAAACCTTTACTAAGTGCATTGCCTTTTTCCTCTTCTCTCATCATCAACTATGTAAAATTCTTTACGCAAGTGAATATCAATAGTATTCCGTGGTTTTTCTTCCTTTTAAGGGTTTTCACGTAAATAATGGTGTCTTTATTTTCTCATTCTATCTCTAAATTATTATCTTCATTATTCGTTCGTATTGGGTTCCCCATACCAAAAAGTTCTTTTACATTTTTGTACTTTTATTGAGAGCGAGAGAAAAACTCGAGAAATCCCTCCCAAAATGCCAAAAACCAAATCAAACGGCACCTCAACAACGAAAGCAGAAACGGAAATGATAACAGGTTGGAAGCAGAGAGAGAAACGACAACAAGTACAAAACTGAAAACAAAATAGAAAATGGTAAACCCGTTCCTTGCATATTCGATTGGCTTATTTATTTTACATCATTATCGGCTTCTAAAAAAAGGAGGAGAGTTTTATTTGATTCTAATTTGATTTAAAGTTTTGAGTTTAATGCCTTGACGATGGGAAAAAAATTGTCTTGAGAATGAGAAATAAATGTCTTGACGGCAGGAAATGAAATATTTTGAGAACATGAAAGAAATATCATGACAACAGAAAAATAATTGTCTTGAAAACATGGAACGTCTTGAGAACGGGAAAGAAAAGTCATGACAACGGGAAAAGAAATGTCTCAAGAACGGGAAAGTCTTGAGAACGAGAAAGTCTTGAGAATGAAAAAGAAATGTCCTGACGGTGGGAAAGGAAATGTCTCAAGAATGGGAAAGTTTTGAGAATGGGAAAGGAATGTCCTGATCGCGGGAAAGGAAATGTCTCGAGAACGGGAAAGTCTCGAGAACAAAAAAGAAAAGTCTTAACAACGGGAAAAGAATTGTCTTGAGAACAGGAACGTCTTGAGAACGGAAAAGAAATGTCATGACAATGGAAAAGAATTATCTCGATAATGGGAACGTCTTGAGAATGGAAAAGGGATGTCCTGTCGGAAGGAAAGAAAATCTCTTGAGAACGGGAAAGTCTTGACAATGAGAAAGAAAAGTCTTGACAACGGGAAATGAGATGACTCAAGAACGAGAAAGTCTTGAGAATGAAAGAAATGTCCTGACGGCGATAAATGAAATGTCTTGCGAACGGGAAAGGAATTGTCTTAACAACGGAAAAGCCTTGAGAACAGGAAAGAATTGTCCTGGCGGCGGGAAAATGAATGTCTTGAAAACAGGAATGGAAAAATCATGACAATAGGAACGGCTATGAGTACGGAAAATGGGTACAACATCCGCTACGGGGACGACAACAGCAACGGAAATGACTATGAGTACGAAAATGAGAACGGAAAATGAAATGGGAACGATTATGAGTACGAAAATGGGAACGGAAAATGAAAACGGGAACGAAAACAACAATGGAACGGGAAATGATGGAAGTAAATTACATGACAAATCTTATTTCATAAAAAATATACGAAAGTCTACTTTCTGTCAAATTTTACGGAAATCAATTCGGAGCTCTCGATCAAAAGTTATGATAGTTTCCGTTGGTAAATATATTCACGATTTTCAAATATAAATTTTAAACTGTACTGATTTAGATAGTTGTATATGACAAATTATATATCTTTAGAAAGATATGGATGTCTACTTCTTGAATAATTTTGCAAAACTTGATTTGGAGCTCTTGAAAAAAAGCTAAGACAATTTTCATTAAAGTTACTCAGGAAATCAGATTATGCGGAATAGTGAAATTTGGAAATTAAACTCTATTTATTGGAAGCCAACTACATGGAGAATATTATGTCATAAGAAATATATAGAAGTCTACTTATTGGAAAATTTACGGAATTCAATTTGGAATTTTCATTCAAAAGTTATGGTAATTATTGAACGTATTGCTCAGAAAAGTAAGGCTATTCATGTCTTTCAAATTGAATTTTTAAACTGCTTCATTTTAGACAATATTATATGCAAAGCTATATATTATTGAAAAGATACGGATGTATAATTCTTGAAGAATTTTGTAAAACTGGATTCGGAGCTCTCCAACAAAACTTATAATAATTTTCATGAAGATTATTCAGGAAGGTAGATTATGTAGAACATACAATTTTGGAAATTATACTGCGTCAATCGAAAGCCAAATACATGGTGAAATATATATCATCGGAAAACTATGAAAATCAACTTCTTGAAGAATTTCATGGAATTCAATTTAAAACTCTCAATCGAAACTTGTGATACAATAACGTGCAGAACTGTTAGCTTCATCTATCAAGCTTCACCAGCACATTAATACTTATGTGACAAATCATATATCGCTACAAAGATACGAAACTCAGTTTCTTGAAATTCTTTATAGAATGAAATTTGAGCTTCTAGAAGAAAGTTACGGTATACTCGTTCCGTACTCATTCCATATTATACATGGTGTTGTTCAACATTCTTGTCACATATATTTGTGTACGAGAAAAAAAAAATGAGAGAAACTCTAGTAAGAGGAGAAAAGGAAATGTACGACTCCTGAGCTTTGTGAAAAGTTTATGTATTTAGGAGTGTCTACGAACATCATTCTCAGAAGGAAACTAGCCACTGATCTTAAAAAACTCAAGTTCATGAAGATTTATTGTCTACGGATGATGTTTTGTAAAGAAATTGAAAAGGGGCCCTAAGCATAAAAAAGTTCAAGTCTTTGATGTTGCCTACGAACGACGTCTTCAAAAGGAAATTAAAAATGGGCCCCTAAGCTAAAAGGCTCAAGTCCATGAAGATTTGATGTCTACGAATGACGTTTTCTAAAGGAAATTGAAAATGGGCCCCTAAGCTTAAAAAACTCAAGTTCATGAAGATTTGTTGTCTACGAATGACATTTTCTAAAGAAAATTCCCTGCGCTTTAAAAACTCAAGTCCATGAAAATTTGTTGTCTACAGATGATGTTTTCTAAAAAAATTGAAAATGGTCCCATGAGCTATAAAAATCTCAAGTCCATGAAAATTTGTTGTCAGTGGATGACATTTTAAAGAAAACAGGCCCTTAAGCTTAAAAAAGCTTAAGTTCATGAAGATTTTTATCTAGGGATGACATTTTCTAAAGGAAACGAATCCTTGAGCTTATAAAAAACTTAAGTCCATGAAGATTGGTATTTACAGGCATCATCTTCTAAAAAAAAGAAAAAAGAAGGGAAAACAGGAAAAAGAAAAATGAAGAGAAGAGGAAGTTGAAAGCAGAGAACGGAAATGGGAAAGAAGATAGTAAGTTAGCAAAAAGAATCCAAGTATTGGAGAATGGGAAGAGCGAGAGCCGGAAAAATGAAAGGGCAGAAATGAAGAAAATGAAAACCAGGAAAGAATGAATAGATTAGTAAAAAAACTAGAAGAAAAGAAGGAAAACGGAAAAAGAAAATGAAAAAGAGGAAGTTCAAAGCAGAGAACGGAAATTGAAAAGAAGATAGTAAGTTAGCAAAAAATTTAAGTGTTCGAGAACGGGAAGAGCGAGAGCGGAAAAAATGAAAAGGCATAAAGGAAGAAAATGAAAATTGGGAAAGAAGGAATAGATTAGTAAAAAAAGAGTGTTGGAAAATGAGAAGAGAAAACATGAACGAGAAAAGAAAATGGAAGAAAAAAAAGCAAATAGGAAAAAATGCTAAGTGTTAGGCTATGGGAAAAGCAGAAGTAAAGGTCAAAGAAGTAAAGAAAGGGAAAAGATCAAAAGCAAGAAATTAACAAGTATTGGACTATAGAAAATACCAAATAAAGGTAAAAAAAGACGTAAAGAAGAAGAAATGAAAGGAAGAACAGGATTATAGGAAAAGGAAGCAAAGAAAGAAAGGAAAATGGACCATAAGCTCTAAAAGTTTATGTATTTGAGAGTGTCTACGAACATCTTTCTCAGAAGGAAACTAAAACGAGGGCATGGTTCCACAAAAGGACCCTAAGTTCTTGGATCGGACACCGTTCTCAGAAGAAAATCAAAACGGGGTCATGGTTCTACATGAGCCTAAGTCCATAGGAGTGTCTACGGACATCGTTCTTAGAAAGAAATCAAAAACTTCTAAATAGAAATATCCTTGTCTAATAGATCAGATGATGCTCAAATAATTCATAACGGAAACAACTGAAGAAAGTAAAGATGAAATCTTTCTTGCAAATAACTCAGTGGACGATACTGAAACTAAAGGCCAAAACGGGGATCATGGTTTTTTATTTGAATCTAAGTCCTTGAAAAAATTGTGCTCCCATTTTTCTTGAGAGGGGCATCCTATAAGTCCTACTCTCAAAAGGCAAAATAACTAAAGGATGAAAAACCATGGAAACAGGTGACTCAAACAGGCCTGCTTCATCATAATAGCAATAAAGTGAACCCATTACATTGTAAACGGGGAGGGAGTTCCAACCTCAACTGATGGAAAGTAGAAACGATCAAACTGGGTAAGCATAAGCTTGCCTGAGCATCCCTTGAAAAAAATTCTAAGTAAATAAGAAAATGGAGTCGTAGTTCTTTATTTGAACCTAAGTCCTCTTGGAAAGAAAACGGGGGTCATGGTTCTTTGTTCGAACTTGAGTCCTTGAGAATTAGCAGACGCAACGTCAGAATAAGAAAGGACAAATCATTACACCTCAACGAATAAAATTATGTTGAGTATAATGGCGGCCAATGAACAATCAAAATCTCACATGACACGTCGCAGGATCAAGACCGAAGTCTCCATCAAAGAGAAGAGGATCAGAACTGTAGAACATATCAGACGATCATAATTATTCCAATAATAATAAGGCAATATAGTCAACATAGTAGTTGAAATAAACATAAAAGGAGATCAGAACCGTGAGATGGATCTTATAGCTACAATTAAATCGACAATGACAAGACAGTATATTGGATAAACTGAACATGAGAGCTCATACCTGAAGAAGCTTACATCAATAAGGAGAGGGGTTGCTGATAAAAATCCCATCAGTCGAAACATAGGGGGTGTGATCATCCCCTTTATTATTAATTATTATTATTGTAAGGCCTATAAGTACATGCTCATGCAAAAAAAAGAGAAGAATGGGAGGCAACCCAAGCAAATCTTTACTAAGTGCATTGCCTTTTTCCTCTTCTCTCATCATCAACTATGTAAAATCCTTTACACAAGTGAATATCAATAATCTTCCCGTGATTTTTCTTCCCTCTATTACGTCTCTCTCTACCCCTTCTTCATCTCCCTTTTTCTATTTTTCCCCATTCTCTTGAATCGGCTCACTTGAACCGGACCGGTTCATTCATTTCAGACCAGGCCAACCGGTTCAGTCATACCAGACCAGGCCAACCGGTTCAGTCATACCACACCAAACCAAACCGGCTCAGTCAGACCAGACCAATCCGGCCTAAAATAGTAGAACCGAACCAGTTCAGACCACCCGAACCTTGTTTAACCATTTTAAACCACTTGATAATTTGCACCCGATGTGGTTTCCACTTGTTCCCAACCTCGCTTAGTTAATTAAATAATTATAGATATTATATGAATTTGTTATGATCTGGGATCCTTGAATTTCAGGACACTAGTTGCTGAATTTAATTCGTAGTGAATCCAGGTAAGTGGATTTACATAATAATTCGGTTCATGTGTTATAAGTGTAGAATATATAATGTGAAATTATTTTATTATTTCTTTATGTTCAATCTTATGATCAAGTGTTTTATTTGTTTTCCATATTATGATGAAATTATTTACCATGTTATGTATGATTATATTTTAAGTTATACATGTATTAGTTATATTGTTTATGTTCATGAACAAGTTATATATTTACTGATGTATATGTGATGACGTGAAATATGAATATTAATTCAAGTAAAAAGTGATAAGTAAACAAGAAGTAGACTTAGTCATGTCCCTTGGTTATCAAGTAACCAGATTGTTCACGTCATCTTATCAAGTTATACAGTTGGGTGTCACCATGTTCATGTTAGTGTCCTTAAGGTTCAGATAACCTTAAGTGACATCAAATTTCAGGACACTCAATCTGTCTGTTCACGTTCATGTTACAAGTTCAAGTTGTGAAACAGTTCGGGTTAGGTTGTTAATCGAGGGATATGTCTAGTCGAGTTATGATCAAGCAAGTATAAGTATTGGCATGTACAAGTACAAGTTCAAGTTATATGTTAATCATGAAATCGGTGTGTTGTTACAAGTATTTTATGTGACCAGTAAACGTGTGAAATAAATTTGTATGAGTTATATGTTTACATTTATGTCATGTGAAACTTAGTAGTATGTGAATTTACTTACTGAGTACTTTTAATACTCATCCCCTATAGATGATCGTGTTGCAGATGATGGTGAGTAGCAGGAGTGAGGAATTGCCATAGCAAGCATGATTATGATTTCTAAGTTTAATTATAACATTATGACTTTAGTTATTTCAGAAATTTATGAATATTCATGTTTAATCTTTCATATTTTATGAATTTTCGTGCTTCACTTTATTACGGTTTAATGAATCATTTATTTCAGTTTAATGAATTAATATTCTTTTAAAATAATTTTATGCTTCCGCTATTTAACGTTAAAATTAGGGTAAAATTAGGGTTTTCAATTTGAAGATTTCCTCAAATTAGAGTTTTAATTGAATTGAGAATTTTTGAATTGTGAAATTTCAAGCATGTTTAACTCTCGGGAATCGGGGCGTTAAATGTTATATATCAAAAGAGAAAATTTCAAGTGTGATTTAACATCTATACCTACATCCACACTATATTCAAATGGGCTTAAAAGGGAGAAACTTCTTATTTCCCCTTTAACCCTTTAAGCTCCCTTAAAATAATACACAAATTAGGTATTTCACCTATTTTCCCTTTACTTCATTTATATAATAAAATCTTTAAATAGTTTGCAATTTTTTTTACAATATTGTGGATCTAGGAACATGATTGTCCATAAATATTAATTTTAAGGTGTTTTTTATATAAGGAATAATTATTTTTAGTTAATAATAATCTTTTTAAAGAGAAATATTACATTTCATTAACAATGTGGAATTACAAACATCATAAAGATCTAACAAAACTATCAGATTAAATACAAATAAGAGATTAGAAGTACTAGATAGGGTCAATAAACACCTAATAACGTACGGGGAGGAAAACGTGTGCACAAAATGTACAAAAAGAACATCATCATCTCAAACAGATTTGGGATGCCCGGTTGTGTCGTACACATAAGGCCACAAAATCACCCTAGAAGCCATATCTGAAGAGAAAACAACCACCAAAAATCAAAATCTGATAAAACAAAATCTACATAACCGATTAAAACATAAACCTTCCAAACAGAAGGAGAACTCCACTGAAAGCACTAAAAATGCAAACTAAAGACTTGTAGGGAGGAGAGAACCTGCAGAGAAGAAAGGAAAATGAGAAAGAGAGAACGGGGGAGATGGGTAGAGGGAAAATTAGAAAACATAGGGGACAGAAGAAAATGAAAGAAAATAGAGGGGATGAAGAAAGAGAAGGGAGAAAAAAGTGAAAGGGAAAAGGCTAGGAGAGAAGGGGGAGACAGGGGAAAGAAAAGGGTCACAGAGAGAGCTGGGGGAGCTCTCCCCATGAAAAATGGCGTAAAAATAGCGGGGTTTGCAAAGATGTACAAAGACGATCGAGAGAGTAAGGATTTTCAGTTAATAATAATCTTATTCGCTAATCATTTGTAAAATTCATTAATGTTATTAGAAACATGAAATCTCATACAAATGAATTTAGAAAGACATAAACATATTTTCTAACGATCTATTAATGATATAATATTTTTTTAGGAATGTGACAAACTAATGAATAAATCATTTTTATAACATTTAAAAAGTAATGTTATATAGTATAATTTCAATAATCTAATTTTTAATTTACAATCTTACTTCAAGTGCACAATCATTGAGTCACTGCATAACAAATCTTATGCTTTTACATTTCTTATGAGTCATTAAATAACTAAGTTCATATATAATGTGCCATGTATATTGTTTGTGAGGGTCTACAGTTATTTAACGAAAGAGTTATTGATGCGTTATTTAATTCAAGATCCAATATAAGTAATTCATAAACAAAAACAGTACAATATCTCTTATTTTATAGTGAAGAAAGGAGATGAATATGCTTAAATATTTTTTTATCTAGTTAGTAAATCAACAAAAAAAATTTAAATTTATCACGTTTAGCGCACATACGTTTCTACTAGTATATAAAAATGCCCAATCTATTTATATGGTAGCTTTAAAAATCTTTTAGTTATTAATAGAAGCTATGATATTCTATTGAAGCAAAGATTAATGTTATCTACGGCATATTTGTGCCCATCATATATTGCATGAATCAAATCTAATGTTAAATTCATTTTAAGTTTGTAATTTAAATTATTGGAATGGAAAGCAGCATGCCAACATTTTCAGTTTGAGTTTAAAAGTTACATTTCAATGGCTGTCTCTTTCTCCAGATCCATAGAAGATTTTGATTGTGCGTTATAATTGAAGTATAGAGATATATATATACGTGTATGATTAGATGTAATTATTAATTAATTTGGTATACTATTTGATCAAAAACAAAATATCATGAAAATGAATTATGCGTCATACATTTGGTTTGGTCCGTTTCGATTTGATATTATAAATGACCAGTTTCTTGGTTTTGTTTACTGTTCAATCGTGATATTTTGTAATCGAATGAATCAACCAAATCAATTTGTGTAGTAATGGGTGTTGTGATATTTTGTAATCGAATGAATCAACCAAATCAATTTGTGTAGTAATGGGTGTTTAGACTTTAATTTGTTTGTTTGCTATGAAGTATGTGATTACTGAGAATTTGTTTATATCTATATTCTAGTTTTTTTTTTTGTCAAACTTACCAGTTTTAACTATTGACTCAAATTGGCCATCTAATGAGTTGGTTGAGGCTAGCTATACTTGTTCAAAGGGATATGAGTAGAACCCATGTCGATTGATGCTAGCTAGTATTTAAGTCAAAACTTTTAGAAGGCATTAGTCATTAATCTTATCCAAATTCTTAGTTAACCACTCTTATACATTTCACATGAATCATCTAAATTATAAATTAATCAAAATAGAAAAATAATGAATTCTACGTTCATTTTCATATTAACCCGCAACTTACATGATATGAATGGTCAATATAACAGAAGATCAAAGGGTTGTTTATTTCCTATTTAAAGGCAAAGCTTTTGTTTAAGATTTGCATCATCCTACTTTGATATCTTAATTAGTTGATGATTAATTGGATATTAAGGTTCATAATTCTAGCAAAAAGAGATGGCTCTAGAAGGTAAGTTAGAGAGTGAAATAGAGATTAAGGCATCAGCAGATAAGTTTTACAATGTGTTTAGGAGGGAAATGCACTTGATCCCCAATGTTTCCTCTGAAAAACTACACTCTGTGGAGATACATGAAGGTGATTGGCACACCCTCGGCTCTGTCAAGCATTGGAACTATAACCTCGGTAAGCAATTTCAATTCTCTCCCATGTTGCTTATATTTTATGCATGCTCAGTTTACAAGTGTTTTTGTATTATAGATTCTTTGTAATTTGTAGTAGTTGTAAAGTTGGTTCCCACAGTTTCAAATTTGTCATTTGGAGCTTGAGTCGTGAGTGAAAATTTAGATTTCATCTGTGTATGTATCCTTAGATTGTTGTTGTATATTCATATTCTATCATAGTTCCTACTGCTGTTTTCTTGATATATCCAATTAGTCAATGAAGTTTTTCTCACATTATGCCTCTAGGAATCTCAGACAATCATTTTCACAACATTCATTAATTGCTTCTGTTATTCACATAAATGTACCATATCAAGTGACTGGTGCAATATCATTCGATGCAATTGAATCAAGTGGGTAAGAAAGTTAATGAATCACGTGGGTAAGAAAGTTAATGAATCACATGGGTAAGAAAGTTAATGAATGATGACTGAGAGAGTTTATTCCTAATAATTTATAGATTCAAGGACTAAAACTTGACAAATTTGAAACTATTTGACGAACAAGCATAATATATCGGGTCCAAAATGTTAGTTTGGCCTACAACTATTCATTGAGTATTTTATTGTGAACACATTAATTTAGATCAAAATAAATTTCAATGTATTGAAAACATGTGGTAAGATACACTTTAATAGGTGATAACGTGATTTTTATGTGTAGAAAAATGATTCATAGGGAAAAATATGAGTTAATAGGCACATTTTAACATATAAAAGCGTTTTTTAAGATAAACATGCACCTCCACATTTTCTCTTATCAACGTAATTGTACGTAGTACTTGATACTTTTAAATTATGATCATCATGTTATTTCATGTGAAATTACATCAAATGCATCTTTATGCCATCGATGTCATATCATTATATAATGTTATAGTGTGGTAGAGAAGATTTTGATGTTACTATAAACTGTCCAACAAATTTTGAATCCTTGGTTGTTTGTGAATCCTTAGATGAGACCCCATTAAGCCTAAAGGAAACAGTGGAAACAGTGGACGAGGAAACAGTGGACGAGGAGAACAGATCAATCACATTCAATATTGTGGAAGGAGAAGTTTTGAGTCACTACAAGGTTTTTAAAGCCACTGTTCAAGTTACTCCAAAGGAGGATGAAGGCTGCCTGGTGAAATGGACTTTTGATTATAAGAAGTTGAACGATGATATTTCAGATCCAAATGCTTATGTTGATTTGGCTATTCATGTCACTCATACTTTAGAAGCTCATCTTCTTGATCTGTAATTCTATGGAGTCTGGTTTATATCAAATCTTTTGTGTTTTTTGTTGGGTGCTGAATCTATTATAACACGTATGACCTTTTGAAATAGAGATTCTCTGGTGTTGGTTTTAGGAAGTTTGGGGTTTTTAGACTGTAGATCAGATCCAAACGGCCTTGCTTCAGCGAACTTCCAATAAAAAAAAAATATTAACTTGTCACGATTAATTGTTTTTTTTGTCAAGACGATTGATTGTTTGATTAGGTTCAATATAATGCTTGTTGTGTGAAAGACTGTAATGTGCTTGCGAGATACTGTAGGCATTACATAAATAATTCTTGCTGGCATTTGCGTACTTATTAGATAATTATCCATAATCTACTGTACTTACGTATTTAAGAGAAAATTAAATAAAAATAATTTAAACCAAATTTGGGAATTTGGAAACCATTATCGGTTGGTAATGCAAAATTAAAAGACTATTATTCTAATTCAAGTATGCAAACCATTAAAAAAATCTTTACAGTAGTGCATGGTGTTTAATAGCCATGTTGTGTTTTGCATCTCTATATGTTGGTGTTCTTTGGTCATCACTTGAGAGAACGATAAGAATTTCTATGAATGTTCAGTTTGATAACGATTAACAACTGAATTAAGGTAGACAACTAATTATGGCAATAATTTGGTCTTAATATATCAAGACTAGTATTGAAAACTGACCTTAACACTAATTTGGCAATTTGCTAATTGTAGCAAAATAACCATACTCTTTGGAAGAAAGAAGCTACTATAATGGCTAAATTTTCAGTACAAATTTACGATCAAGCTAAACAACTATAAATGATCATTCTAATTAGAAACAACAAAAAAAGGATAGGTTAGAAGGAAAAAAATTACAAAACATAGTTACAAGCTAGGATGTATTAGTGTTTACGACTAAAAGTGTCTTTTTACGTATAATAATATTTTAGTTCATAATCATGTCACACATGTTTCTTCTAAGATGCACTTGCGTATATCATACTTATATGCTTGCGTATATCATACTTATATGCATGTACAAACATTTTAAGAGACACTAGAGCATGTGCCTTTTATAGGAGTACTTCCACATACCAAAATATATTTCAAATAACAACCTTTGATAAGCACATCTGATTTGAAATAATATTTATGTGATTTGAAGTAATATTTTTTAATACATTAAAATATTTCTAAACGAAGTGCTCTCAAACTCACCTTAAAACTCATAAACAGGGCATGACAGTTTCATATTTGCTCTATACTACTAGAAGCAGCAATATATTTCTTCTCAGAATCTTGTATATAACAAAGATATATAACACAATATGAAAAAATGACGTTATCTCCACCACAACTATATGATATCACACATCAAGTTCGAAAGACAAACACATACAAAAAAAATGTACAAACAGCATAACGCATTGACACTTGTTTTGTAACGTTACAAACATTGAACCCACAATCTCACGGGTGCTATCCATTATCAATGGTACCTACCCATCTCGTTCAGAATACATTGACACTTCATAAGAAGAAATCTTAATTAGCGACAGGACCTCAGACTAGTTTTTCATCAAGAGTTTAAGGCTGAAATACATCTACATTACCGAGTTCAGCGTTCGCGATTAGCTCGTGCCTTCCACTGGTACCCCTTTAACACCAGGGACATTGATCCACTCCAGCTGAATAATCACTTCACCACACTCCACATTTCTCAACCTTAGAATCATGTCCTGGATGATTTTCCCATTATTCCAAACACAATTGCTTTCATCCGCCAAACAGTTGGTTCTGTTTGGCTGAACTCTCTTCACCACAGACCCATTTGGGAGATTTTCTAATCCCATTTTCAGACACTCTACGTATGGTTTAATGTCAATCTCTGCTTCTCCCATGTTGTCGTGTCCGGTAAATGTGTCTTTGTCATACACATTCTGCCAAACACAAAAGATTACTCAGTAAACTTATTGACAAATTCTCTTTTAGCCTTTTCAACCATCTATCAAGAAAATCTTGTTACTTACTAGAATGATTGGAGTGTTAAGATCTGTAATAGAAAGAGTCAATTCATCATTCCATTGAGGATTGCAATTGTCTTTCTCGACACGTGTCTTCAACTTCTGCACCAATATGAGTGTATCAGATGAACAAGATCATATTAGTCTAGGATCAAAATAACATTTAAGAGTGGAATTAGAAGAACAAAACAATCCTTGATTAAGAAGGGAAAAACAGGCATCTTAGGATGATCAATGACAGATAGCAGCAGAAAACGACCTGATTAACGTTTAGTAGAGACAACAAGCAATGGCTCCAATAAATTTAATTTTAGTTTTCTTTTTGTCTTCAGGCAAACTAAGTATAAAATATGAAAATAAGCAAGAAAATTATTGAAATGAACCCATCAAACTACGAAGTAAATAGACAAATTAGCTTAAATACACTGTAAATACGGACTACGGAATAACATACAGCTAATCAGCTTAATTAACAATAAATTCAGAAATTTTAATGATTAAATTCAACAAATTACGACTTCCTGTTTATAAGATAATAATCGTGTTTATAATAGGTAACAAGTGAACAGAAGTTAGGATAATCGTTGAGAACACTTTCATTTAAGCATTTAATCGAACAGTTGGAGCAGAAAATTAGGGGATGACGATGATAAATTGAAGATAGTTGGAAAAGAAGTCGTGCCTGTTGACCCATGGAAACGACAACAAAAGGATCGCTGCTTCGGGTATCACGAACGGCAAGATTGACACCTCGCAGCACCCGAATACGAAGAAGTCCCAGCAGATTGTCCATTTCTGTACTGCAATTCAAACCTCGCGGTTGTGTTGAAGATGGATATGGATGAAAATAAAAAATCAGAAACACTTGTAATATGCAGGTGCAGCTTCTCTTCTCTTGCCTCTGTAACATGTCCTGCTTAACATATGGTCCTTCATAGACCCAATGGTAACACGACACAACTCCACGTTGGTGGTGAAAAACCATCAGCTGAAGAAGAAAACCACTAGTGGTTTTTTCTTCCTTTTTTTCGTTGCTATGTAATATTTTATTTTTAAAATTACGTTTTTCTGCATATATATTAATATCTATTTTAAAGCTTTTCCAAATTAAATGTTAAAAATTTAAAAAAATTGAAAAATCAGATTATGTTTTCCCCTGATAGTTTGACACGATCTGAACTGTCCAGATATGATTGAATGATCCGGCAATAATCGTATCTATTGTTAGTCTCTGACGAGAGATAAATCATTTCGTTGAATTTATTATGGAGTGACACCCAATACAATTGTTGAGTTTTTCTTTTTGTTGGTAAAATTGCAGTTGATTTAGTTTATATATTATCTTAATTTTTCAATGGACATTATCAAAAACTAAAAAAATCTGTTGAAAAAAAACGTTGATAAAATCAAGTACAACTTCTCCTGTAAAAATTTACATTTATATACACAAATAAATATTAATTGAATACAATAAAATATTTATTAAATGTAGTAGAAAATAACATTAAATTAAAATCACTTAACTGGTTTACCTATGAGATATTTTCCACGTGATGGCTAAAACCCACCTAGTGTAAGCATTACCAGTCACAATTACATTGTGGTCGATGCTCTAATAATTTTTTCCTCTCCTATTTTCTACTAAAGTTATTTCCAACTTGGCTTGAAATATAATCGTTTTTGTGTTTTCATTGGTTTTTTCTTCATTCATAGAAATAGGAATGCAAACTCTTGTATTCTCACTCTATTTTACCTCAAGATGAGGTGAGGAGAGTATATCAATTTGAACCCATGAATTTCAAGTCGATAATATATATGCATTTTAACCTATGAGATCTGATCTTCTATCACTCTTTTGTTTACTCTGACAATTAATGAAGAAAAAAAGAGAGTAGTGAGACCTATATAAGAAAGAGATTTGCCTTTTCTCATGTTTAGTAGAGGTGTTGTTTGATAGATTTGACCATTAAATTTGCTTTTAGTGGTCTAGATTTCATTGGCATGTGTTTCAAATAAGTAGAAGTAAAAAAATTACTTTTTAGGTCAAACCATAAATCAGGGATACATTGGCCATGTGGTAGAGTCTTACAATCGAACCAACTAGTTTTTTTACAAGGTTTTCGCTTGCTTGTTAGTAAAGTCTTTTTGTTAAGTTGATATATATATATATATATATATATATATATATATATATATATATTAAAAATCAATTGTATTACGTAAATAATAATATGAAAAATTAAAATATTCAGTGATATATTATTTTAATATATATATATATCCACATTAAAATATCCTTAAAAAAGTAATGATATACTGATATATGTGTGTTATAATGATATTTATTTGTATAAATTGATAAAATAATTTGTATTTAATTTGATATTCATTTTGAACAACAAAAATATTGATATAGAAAACTATACATAAAATAATATTTATATATGAAATAAGAAATATTATATTATATTTTCATACACCTTATAATATTCTTTTATAAACATACACAACAATATTACATTCATGTGGTAATGTTACACTTTCTTAATTTCTCAATAATGTTTCTTATACTTTTTCATTTTTCTGTAATGTTTACGTCAATTTTGTTAAGACTCACTACGATTCGATTTTTTGACAGCTAAGTTAACACATCAAATAAACTTATTATTCCTCTTCACATTTCATTCGCATGAAGTTCATTTTGATTCTTCATTCGTCTTGTATTCCATTCTCGTTCACTCTCATGTGTGTGAACTTGAAAAAAAAGTTAAGTTTGATTCCCTTTAAAACTCCTTCTGATTTAGGGCCAATTTGATGTAGCTTTTTAAATGACTAGTCAATATACACGTGTATTGCATATGGATTGAATCTATTATATATTTAGTTATAATTATTATTTATAATCATGTTTTGTTTACGTGAACTCAAAAAATATATTTAGGTCATATGATTTATTTTCAATTGATGTGAATAAAATCAATAAGATGTTGTATTCTTATTGTTTTTTATTTATTGATATATTATTATTTAACCACATTCTAGAACATAATACATACTTTCAGGATAAAAAAAATTAAGAGTATATAGTAGAATGTGCTATAAAAAATTTTAAAAAAATGAGACGTGATTAGAATTAAGTTATCAACTTCATGTTAATTTTAAACTTGATTTTATTTTCTTTTGTATTATGAATTTAATTTTTTATTTGTAAACATTGTACGTGTGACTACAATTATGTAACATGCTAATTATACTAACATATAAAATATAGCATAAAGTGTGATAAAATTAAATTATACTTTAAATTTTATAGAGATATATATTTTGTTTTTCCTTTATATAAAAATTAATTAGTAAAAAGTTATAACTTTCTCTATAACTTCTTAAAATTCATTCAAAGTTATCAAATTAAAATTATCTTAAAATTTATATCAATTACTTACTTTTTCAAATTCATTAAATAGATTAATGGACTTAAAAAAATTAATGATTACTTTAATCTGTTTATTATAATTTAAGAATAACTAATTATTAAATGTCACATGTAAATTTGAAGGTTACTTTGAGTAGTGCATTAATAATAAGTGGATAAAATTATCTAAAAATGATTCTCATTTTCATCCCACTTTTAATATATTATAGATTATAGATTATTTTAACTGTGTAGTTAAAAGAATGTTGTAATGTTAAGCAATCGAGTGTTTGGAATAATGTCTAAAAATTACTATTAGTTATGAAGCTTGAATTGATATGTTTGATAAATTTAAATGGTTATGACATATTACAATTAATTGAATCTTTTTTACATATATTTTTTTTAAATAACTATTGCATAATATAAATTTAATTGATTCTTGTTAAATATTTAATTATTTTAATATCTTCTTATTTAATGAGAATAATGCAGAGGTAATAGATATCTTCGAGGATAGATTGTATAATATAAAACATCATTAAATAAAATAGGTGATCATGTGGAATCAAGTTAGAGAATCAGCTTTGGACGTGCTTTTTAAAACTATTGTCGTAAGGACATGATTCTGCAATAGTCTTTGCATAATAAGTGTACGGGGTAAGTTAAACCAACACCAAACAGGGCCTTAGTAATTGTACGGGGTAAGTTAAATAGAAGAGCAATGGATTGTCATGATGACACAAGGTCAAACCAAAGGTGGCGTGACCGTTAAAGGGAGATTGGATTTGGTTGTAACAATCACCATAACTCCCGTAACTTGGTCAACGGTCATTATCACCACAAATATTCATTATATCTAATTAAATGATAGTAAAATGGCCATAGAGGAAAATACCTATAAATAACTTCACATGTACCAAAGAAATGACAATTGAATTAATGCAAAAAAGTTCTGGATTCTAATTTATTCTACATTCTCTCATTTCTCTTACTTGTATTCTATTTTCGAATATCATGAGGGAAAAATTTTCCTTACATATTGATGCTTTCGTTGAGAGCGGGAATCAGGCTCAAGGTTCTCCTCTCCCTCTATTTTCCAAACACGAAATTTTCCCATCTCATGTGGATCGATCCATTAATTACTAGAAGTCTCAAAGTGTATAAAATTCAGCGTGCATCAAACGGCAAGCTCTACATTTGGTTGTCAAACATACGGAATTGAAATGACAAACGTAGATGAAAAAGTTCAGCATGGAGAATTCGAATCAGGTGATGGTTACAGCTGAAAGTATGGAGCTTGAAAGAACAAAAAAAAAGGCTTGAGAAAAGATCAAAATGGGGCATCAAATCCGGACCTCCATGACAATAATATGGAATAGTAAACTTGTTTCTTACATAATCAATTGAAAGTTTTGTTGGCATATGTTTGTTATTCTTGTTAACAGATATTATCGTACAAGAAGGAGAACAAGAGTGAATGAGAAGAACAAAAATTGAGTACGAGAGACAATGGAACAAGAGGCAAAAAAACGAGGAAAGACATGGGATGACACAAACAAACTCAGATTTGTTCTCTTTCATCTCTAACTGATTTGACTCATTCAACATGAAAGTCTCTCTCTTATCTCAAACTTACTTTGACTCATTCAATATGGAAGTAAAAAAAACACAGAGGGAGCAATAATTCACCATTACCACAAATATTTGATTATTGCATTAGTGAAATATATATATTAACCCCACTTATTTAGGCCACGACCATGTTAGACACCAGTATCTACAATATGCATTCCATTTGATGTGAATGTTCTAAAATAATGACACGTGATCCTCTCTAATAAAAAAAAATAGATTGAATTGTTGAATGAGTTTTTTCGTACTACAACATTAACCGTGTCGCTAACGATTCATCTTCAGAATGGAAATCATGAATTGCTTACAGCGTAAAGCGTATAACGTTTTGAAGGCGAGAAGCAGAACCTGCCAGTGATTTTTCCCCGGATTCAGTTAATCAAAACACTGGCAAGCTATATATTGACGGACGGGAAACACACAGCTGCGGTAGCCCTTCCCTCAGACACAAGAAGCACAGCCGCTTACGTGGTCAGACTTGAACGGATATGAGAAGGTCAAAACAAAAAATCAACATAACTCAACTAAAGGAGGACATAGCTCTCAAAGGTAAAACATTGTGCAGCGGTTAATGGAAAATTAAGAATCAAAGACAAGAAACGGCAATCGAAGAGTGGCATAAAGAAGCCCCATGACAAAAGACTGAAAATGGAAATATTTGAGAAACAAAAGCGTCATTGATCCACCTTTCAAACAAGAATGCGTATGGAATATAAGTCATTCCATTCCTACACTAAACAGAAAGATGCCCTCAGAACGGCTGATGAAGCGGATGAGGTATCAAATGAGTTGATAGAAGTCGCTTCACCTCTAGCCTTCACATTTTACTCTTCACGTTTTTCCGCTTCACCTCTAACCGCTTCACTTCTAGCCGCTTCGCATTTTGCCACTTCACCTCTTGCCGCTTTGCATTTTGCTGCTTCGCCTCTTGGTGCTGCAACTCTGATGGAAGACGCTCGCAAAGCTTGAAATTATAACAACAAAATGCTAGCAAAACGGCAAATCGGTGCGGCAATGTTAGTAATGGTGATACCTGCAAACAGATTCTCAGAACGATCCGCGAATGAAAATCTTGCCTAAATGCTAACACAGAAGGTGAAAAAAAAGGAGATGGTCTAAGCTCTTTTAAGTAGTCAGGAAGCATTAAATCAGGTCAAGACGACAAAAACAGAGAGGCTAGTATTGCAAGACGTAATAACGAGGTCAAATTTATAAAAATTAAGGGGGGAAATCTCAAAGTCCTTGAAAGACCCAAATCGAATTTGTCCTATATCTGTGATGTCATTGAATTGCAGGCTCCAATGGCTCTTTGCCAGCTAAAAGTTTGTCACCCTTCCAAATTCGGCCGTGGCTATACCATACCGAATTTCAAATGCATCCATCACTTTAGTGGAGAAGCACGTCAAAATACAATCAAAGTATAAATTGGTCGTGACGGTGCGGTGCACAGCGGAAACGTGAATATGTGTGATCTTTTAAAATATTAAAATTTTAATAAAAATTGAATCGTCAAATAAAATAAAACTTAAGTAATAAATTTTTTATTAAAAACTCTTTTTCAACCAATGAGAATCTATTATATATTTATAAGTTAAATTAACATACAAGGTTAGAAATCATATAACTCTTATAGTCTATATCAAGTGTCCTGGAAAAAATCGATCAATCATTCATTTCCATGAAATTGTACCAACGATCAGTACACTCTGAGATCCACACCAAGATCTTCTAAGTCAATCCTCAACGCACTAGGACGTGTGTAAGGACGTAGAATATTACAATAAACTTTTATCTCTGCATGTTCTCATGCACATGATATCTACAGATTTACTGAGAAGAATTTCAGTGAGATGATTCTCTAAAAGAACGTGATAATTATTCTTTTAGAGATTTAATTAACGTTTAATCAAAAAAGAAAATCTCTCTGACATCAATCGTGTTCTCAATTCAACTTTTGAATAACGAACTGAAGATCTAATCAACCGATTCTCTCCTCTTCTTTCAACAACTAAGGTCATTAGAATAATATATCTAGATATTCTAGATAATGATGTATCAGATTTTTAGGAAAAAAATTTAAATAATATTTAATTGTAAAATTATCAATTGCAGAGAGACATCACGACACCACTGTAGTACCATGTGGCTTAACATCAATGATGAGTAGCTTAACATCAACCTAACCATATCCAATAAGAATCGGTTTCTCATATCTGTTATGGAATTCCAGGTGCTGTAAGTTGGGATATGATTACACACTCCAGCAAATAAAACTTGAATTCTAAATCCAAATATTCACCACCTTTGATCGGATCAAAGGGTTTTTAATGATTTACTGAATTACTCTTCAGCTTCAGCCTTCAAATCTTTAAATTTTCTAAAATTTTCATACTTTCGATGCAGTAGGTAACTATAGCCATATCTTGAGTGGTCGTCAATGAAAGTGACAAAATACTCTTACCCACCTCTAGCTTCTACATTGATCGGTCCACAGACATCACTATGTACTAACTTAAGTGGTTCCTTGGCTCTTTCGCCCTTTCCTAGAAAAGGTATTTTGATCATTTTACCCTCTAGACGGGATTCACAAACATGAAGAGTTCCAACTTTTAGCTCTCTCAAAGCACCAAGCTTTGTTAACCTGTGTAACATATCTAGATTAATATGTCTCAACCTAAGATGCCATAAATATGTGTTATCATGATGAGAAACTCTTGTCATTTGTTATTTTTACATTTTGCTACTTTAAATAATTCAGAATTATTTAAAGTAGAGTGAAACGACCAAACTATGCAGAGTGAAACGACCTTAAGGAACAATGAAGTAGACAATACACCAAAATGTTTGAACTTACCCAATCTTAAGGGAGAAAACAATGAAAAGGTAAAAGCTGATGATGGAATGCATGATGTCGTCAATTATTAATGAATGACAGATCAAAAATCAATCTTTTGCATCAACAGCTTGTAGTAGTGGTACAAAACAGGGACAAATGTACAGGATAAGTTAAAACAAAAGAGCAACGGATTATCATGATGACAGAATGCCAAACTAAAGAAGGTGACGTGGTGGTCAAAGGGAGATCAGATTTGATTATAACAGTCACCATAACCCTCGTAACTTGGTCAACGGTCATTATCACCATAAATATTCATTATATCCAATTAAAAATGATAGTATAACAGTAATTGAGGGAAAGACCTATAAATACCTCAACATGTACTAAAGAAATGACAATTGAATTAATACAAAAAGCTCTCGATTCTAATTTCTTCTACATTCTTTCATCTCTCGTTTCCCTTATATTCTATTTTCAAATACTATGAAGGAAAAAATCCCCTTATAGTAAGCCATCCTTACTTTAAAATTCATACTATAGACCCCAAAATCGTTTGAGCCAAACATCAGCTAACAAACCTAAATGTCATTGAACTAGTCTTGGGCCTCACCCAAATTCTTTGGCTCACCATTTTTCATATAAATATGAGTGCCTAGCTCATTCATAATGTAGTCACTCTCTACTTATCTATACTCGCGTCGTCAAAATCATTATTTAGTTGGACGTTGGAGTCTAATTGACTAGTCATTACAGCGATGTCAAGTTAATACTCTTATATTTATTATTTTTTCTTATTCTTAAGTTCATCATCCAATTATCAGACGACATCATCGATTACATTAAATATTTAGCATGCAATATGAAATCGGGTTACACTTAGATGTTAGACAAGATAAGCATAAGATCACTTTTGTAGCTCTACATGTGTTTCAGGGGTCGTGTCCTATGGGTAGATCAAGATAAGATTTTGTTGCCCCATGTTGTAATTCCACAATTACTATTAAATTCTTTTGTTTTCTTAAATTCATCAGCTAAAACAATTATTATTAAATTTATCAGCTAAAACAATTATTATTAAATTTGACAACCGTAAATTGGTTCAATATTATAGAGCTCTCAATAATTTTAAATTTGACAAAAACACTGTTTTAATTCATTTGCAATCAAATAATATATGTTTATTTAACCAGAAAATTCTATCACACCAAATCGGAAAAATAAATGTCCTCTACAACTGGAGTTATATTCATCCAACAAGATGAAAATTTCATGGCAATGGTGTATTTAGCTAATCTATCTGCTACCATATTACTACGACGAGGAACATGGATAACATTACTCCTAAATAAGCCAGCTAGAAGCCCTCTAATAGCAGCCAATATGTCCCCTTCCGGAGCTAGAGCCATGCTATTGGACTCAATTCCCTTACAAAGATTAACATTATCTGATTCAATCTCCGATCAATGGATCACTCTTGTACAAATCTCAACCCATTGAGGAGAGCTAGACACTCCACCGTAAATGGATCGAGGTTACCCTCCTTAAAGAAAGAGCTCGTAGCAACAACCTTACTCGAGTGGTTCCTAACAACCACTCCAAAACCCAAACTTACAGGGGAGCAAGCCGCGTCTACATTCATCTTCAAGCTTCCCACTGTGGGAGTATTCCTGCGTAGGGCACAGGTCAAATTACTCCTCACTTTACTGATCGGAGGAGAATGAAAGTTGACCCACTCCTGGATGAATGAATCCGCACTACACATCAAATCACCATTCGGTCGAACCACTCCTCCATGAACCCCCTGGCTTATGGAGAACCAAATAAACTAGTACAAGCTCGCCAGTCTCCCCAACAGACACTTCGTCCAAGAGAAGAAAACATCCATCGGGTTCCCTGAATCTCTCAATGAGAGATGAGAGACCCCATACTCCCTCCAAGCCTCCAATTTCTAAAAACTTTTGATCCTAAGGCACAAAAAGAAATCATGAACTGTCATTTCCAGTTGGCCATAGAAAAAGCAATGATCCGAGACCTGTACACCCCTCTTAGAGAGATTTAATCCTGTCGGTAAGATATTCCTAAAAGTTCTCCAAAGAAAAATCTTCACCTTCAATGGGATGAACGTTCCACAATTTCTTCCGCCAAATATCTGAACTCGACGAGGAGCAACCTCGAATCTCATCCCTATTCATTGCCGCCCAATATCCACTCCTAACCGAATATATCCCATCTCTACTATAGTGCCAAATTTTCACATCCGTGTGGTGGAATCAACCAGCAAAATAGATAAATTTAGTTTATATCATCCTCGTGGAAAAACTGGGCAAGCTTTGATAAATCTCATCATCTCGTCCATTGAAATCAATCACTTTCATGTCAATGCGGGGGGGGGGGGGGGGGGNGGGGGGGGGGGGGGGGGGGGGCTCTAAGCAACAGCCTAAATGTAGATGGTATAGGCAACCATGGAGAATTGATTGCCGAGATCAAAGACCCGTTCCCAACTCGCCACATCAAACCTTTCACCACAACTGATCAACCCCAAATAAGGTCCTTCCATTGTACCGAGGATCTAGGGGAGAAGGCCGTTTCTTCAAAGGAGCACCTCGGAAAATATTTACCTTTCAGCACCTTACTCAGCAGGGAAGAAGGGTTTTGAATGATCCGCCAGGCCAATTTTCTAATAAGTGCTTTATTAAATAAGGAAACTTTCCAGAAACCCATACCACTCTTTGATTTCGGTTGGCAAAGGGCATTCCATGAGAGCCAATACATATTTGACCCCGAGTCCGTGAAGCCCCACCAAAACTTAGCCATAGTCCACTCCATTTCCTTGCAAACCTTCACAGACAGCCTAAAACAACTTATTGCAAAAATTAGAAAAGCTTGGGCACATGCCTTAAATCAACACTTCTTCCCCCCACCCCTAGAAAATTGGCTTTCTTTCCACCGTTGGAGAAGCTTCCAAATACGCCCCAATGGGCAAGGCATTGGGAATCCCCAAGTGATTTGTAACAATCGACTTTGCAAAGGCCTAAATGTAGACGGTATAGGCAGCCAAGGCGAATTGAGTGCCGAAATCAAAGACTCGTTCCCAACTCGCCACATCAAACCTTTCACCACAACTGATCTACCCCAAATAAGGCCCTTCCATTGTACCGAGGATCTAGGGGATGAGGCCGTTTCTTCAAAGGAGCACCTTGGGAAATATTCACCTTTCAGCACCTTACTCAGCAAGGAAGAAGGGGTTTGAATGATCCGCCAGGCCAATTTTCTAATAAGAACTTTATTAAATAAGGAAAGTTTCTAGAAACCCATAACACTCTTAGATTTCTGTTGGCAAAGGGCATTCCATGAGAGCCAATACATCTTTGACCTCGAGTCCGTGAAGCTCCACCAAAACTTAGCCACAGTCCACTCCATTTCCTTACAAACCTTCACAGGCAGCCTAAAACAACTCATTGCAAAAATCGGAAGAGCTTGGGTGCATGCCTTAATCAACACTTCTTCCCACCACCCCTAGAAAATTGGCTCTCTTTCCACCGTCGGAGAAGCTTCCAAATCCTATCTTTTAAATATCTGAAGATGATACTCTTAGACCTACCCACGAAATCCAGGAGACCCAAATACGCCCCAATGGGCAAGGCATAGGAAATCCCCAAGTGATTTGTAACAATCGACTTTGCTTCTGATACCTTGTTAGGAAAGAAAGAGATGGTTGACTTGGAGAAGTTAATACATTGGCCGAGACTTTAGAATAAGCATCCAACAACTCTTTCACGGTCTAAATAATATGTGTGTCATAAGTAAATGGTGATACGACACATTTACCCTTTTAGAAGTTCAACGATATTCACGCGTGAAATGGGGACGAGACCCTGTGTCGTTTTAAAAGGGACAGTAGAGGGTTATTTCTTACATCTAAATCGCCTTATCTAATCTGCACAGTCTAAATGTTGATGTACTCTGCACGGTCTAAACGTTGATGCACTGCAAATAAATAAAAAATTGTGACTTTTCTTAATTTTATAAAGATCTTTCCGATCAGAATGAACAGTTAGGGCCGATGACTTCTCTTAATTTTTGAAAGTTGGTATGATCAAGTATCGAGAATCAAAATCCGAGAAACATTAGGGCCGATGATTTATGCGACGCCACATGGTTTTCCTAGTGTAACTACTTTTCAAATTGTTCGTTGAGACTCCATACGTCTAATAGACTATATCATCATTCTCGTTAATTAGTTAATCTGAATTTGTATGGGAACTGCTTAGGGGTGTTCAAAAACCGTTTAGTCTGAACCGGTCCGATCTAAAATTGATCGGTCTGGACAGTTTTTTTATTGTCAATGGTCGGTTCGGTCCTTCTTTTAAAGAGGACCGAAAATTCGGACCGGTCTAGAATTTTTGTTAATTCTGGATCGATCCGACCGGACCGACCGTATAGATACTATATATATAATTTTTTTAGGGTTAGGTTATTTCTCAGTCCAGCACCAGACCTAGCCCCTCTCCTTGAAGTTTGAATATGTTTGAATGTTAGATATTAGTACTTTGAACTTTGGATATTTTTAAATGTTGAATATTAGTACTTTGGAGTTTGGATATGTTTAGATATGGTAAACTCCTAGTCAAAATTTATCGTTATTGTTAAATAATATATTTATTGTAAAACAAGTATTTAGTCAGTTAAATCCGTCCAAACCGACCGTTGAATTTCGGTCTGGTCGGTCCGGGTTTTTTTTTCTTCAGATTTTGGTCCGTTCGGTCCTCCGGATAGGAGGACCGTAATTTTCTGTCTGGTTTTATTTTTCTCCGAAAGTCCGACCAGATCGACCGTTGAATACCCGTAAAACTACTCACATGGATGATCTCATAGGAATTGGGATGTGCTTAATTTCTCTCATCAAGTTCCAGTGAGTTGATATCATCTATCATTCAAAACAACACACTTAGCATGAAAATCGATTTTAGCAAAATTGTACTGAGTTTTCCAGTGGCAGAGCTTTGCTCTTGCCAAAAGGAGGATTTTTTTATCAATAATCTGTATTTTATGATATATTAATAGTCACATGAATTGAGAATCTTTTTATAGATGATTTTATCTAATTAACTATTCTAATTCTAGACTATATTAATTTGATACGAGTAAATATGATTGATTGATATATAAATTCATATATTAATTCGCTTCGATAATATAATTTAACGAAAATATCTAGTTATCCTTATTAATATATTAGTTATTAATTTCAGTTATTTAACGCTTAATAATTCATATAATATTAATGAAAAATGAAGTTTGATATTTTGATACTTCTTTTTCTTTTAGTATTTTTTCTTGCTTTAATTAAGTACAAAAGAAAACATATTTTAATTTTCTTCTCATCTATATTTTATAGTAAATAAAGAGAACATATTACATGCGTATGACTCAAACTATATCTAAATCTCATGTATTAAGTATATCAAGAAATAGAAAAATTGTCAACTCCTACTATAAATAGTTTGAACCATACCCATGCAATATAATCAATTATTTATATATACCGAAATATAAAACCACATGCTGGGTTTAGTAACCAGTGACTCGAGCGAGGGCAAAAGGTGGGTTGAATAAATTGTTAGCACATGATATATAAGTTAAAAAAATCACAGCTAAACACAATTTAACTGACCAATTACCAAAGATAAAAAAATCTGTGAGCTCTTGGCTCTTCAAAGTTCAGCCCCTAGCACACGGTCACGTTAGTTATAATTTTAGTGTGCAATCGGTTTCTAAAGAGCTAAGCCATGTGAGCCCTTGATGGGTTAATCGTCACAATTAGGCAACTGGCTATTTTCTCCACATGGGTTGATAATAAGCCAGCAGTATGCCAACCTCCATTTTGTGAAGAATCATCAATTCCTTTCCTTGTGCGTACGTAGTGGTAGATGTTGTGTTGTTGACAAGAAGGCACACTTATCTTTGCAACAAGTTCTTGTTTCGTTGACTTGATATATATGATTAAATTTTCTTTAAATCTTAAAATTTATGTAATTATGATGTTAGTATTAATGTATCTCTAAGTATCAAATAATATGTACTATTTGACATGAAATACAAATGTCTTTGATTGCGTCTAATAAGATTAGTGTCAAAATTAGAAATAGAGAACATTTGGTTCTGACCGAAAAGCAACGGCAGAGATCTAACACGATAAGGCGTTTAAATTAAGGTGATGACAAGGTGTTTCTTCCTTTTATATTAATTCAATTTGGGTTTGTATAGTTATTGATAAGATTCTCTGAAACGAATATATATGAGGTTAGTTTAGTACACAAAAATAAAGAAAGAAAGAAATGGACGGCCGGCGTTTCTCACACAAAGCTTAAGCAATATGCAATGAGCATCTAATGCTCTAAAATAAACTAACAGCATATTTCTTTAGTTTTTTTTTTCAAATAAATTAAACGTTATTAGCTGTAAATTAGAATTTTGATGGAATTGAGTAAGAGTAGAATAAAACTCTCTTTTACTATGGTCGCCTCCTAATATTCACATGAGCATTGAAATATATTTGATAGATATTATAACGATGTCAAATTAAATTCTTTTTAGACTTTATTCTCGTAAAACGTATCATCTCATGTTGATGATCTAACATGAGAGAAATATGTTATCTTGATCTGAGTTGTTAAGTTCATATTTAAATGACACAGATCAGTTCAACATAACACCCGATAAAATTAGAGTATAACGTATTTTTTTACTTTTATTTAATTATAGTCTTTTAATTAAATTTGATCTAGCAGTCAATTTTCACAACACACAGTCTAAATCCAACATAACTCACAAGAGGGAATCTGGATCCCTATTTTTGTTTATGAATTTTTGATGGAATGCGTTCTTGGGCTATAAATGTTTAGATTAGGTCTATAATGGCTGCTTCTAAATATGGCACCAACTGAAATAAAGTGTTATTCTATTCATAAAAGAAGGGAAGACCGAACAATATTAATTTTCAAGTTGTTTAAATTCGTCTGACCTAAAATACAAATCTGAATTAGTCCAAAATTTTAACAAAATTGAAAGTAAAATTTGTTTTTTTTCTAGTTGCCTCTAACTATGACATAAGATATGATGAAATGAAAACACTCAAAGACTGAAAATTATTTTCTTATTAAATATATTGATTTACAAATATAAGAGATAATGTGACTGAAATCTACGATCATAAATATACAATTTTATGAAAAAGGAGTGTAAAATGATTCGAACTTATAATCTCTTACCGGTTGTAATGAAATAGATTAGTCATATTTGACTGCAATTAGCGTTTCCAAAAACGCTGACACATATTAAATTGAATTGGGTTTCTCTATGGTTGGAGTCTAATTACAGAAGGAAAGTTTAATCTCAATCGTCTAAATAGATCTGGACGACCATGATGTAATGTTGAAAAGTAAAAAACATGTATTGAATTTCTTTTCTCTTTTTTTCCTGACAGTTTGACACGATCTAGAATATTCAAATTTGATCAGGCAGTCTATGATTATGCAACTGTCATGTCTGACTTTAACGGTAGACAATTCAAATCCCCTTAAAATATGATGAAACTTATGCCCTTGTCCTCCAAGGCAGAGTTTAATGATGTGTTACTATTTTTTATAAACCAGTTTCTTTATAACTCCACACTTACAAAAAAAACTTAAAATATGTGTTTGCTGAGAAGAAGTTGAGAAAATGGTAAACTTCTATGAGAAAAAAAATGATATGTGGTAAACTTTTAACAAATTCTGCACTGTGTGTTTGTGATTATATTTTTCTTTCATGACATTGTGTTTGTTGTGCTATGGAGTAAGACTTAGATATCTCTTCTATAGAATATGTTTTTCCGTACTAAAAAATATATCCATCGTCTCATGCCAAACCTCTAAGAAAGTACTATCCAACCCAATATCATTTTTTCTCATTAAAAAGCAATACATCATCAAACTCTAGGTGGTGGATTTTTTTTCTGATCAGGCAAACTTTAGGAGTAGAAAACTTGTATTTGATGAAGCTCTTTATTTCAGTTCGTGAGGCACGCTCTTTTAAGGTTGGCATGATGTAGTTCAATAAATAAGTTTTTGATACTTCAACAACTTGTTGTTTCAACATTCCTTTCAGAATCTCGCGTATCTTGAAAATTTTTTGGCGGCCTCCATCGTCAGGCTGAATTAAGGTGAATACAAACAAAACAGCTTTTAGTTGTCCTGGCCTTGCCTATAATTTGGGGCATTTGTCGATCTTCTAGAAAATTTGTTAAGGGTGTTTTGCTATGAATCTCAATGTATATTTTGCGTTCGAGATTGAGTTGGTTGCTGCTACGCATGAGATTATTTATGCTTGAATCTTTGAATATAGACAATTACGGTTGGAGAGTGATTATGCTTATATGGTGGTCATTCATTGTTCTAGATCTCGAAATACTCATTGGCGTTGGCATCATGCCTAGGTAAGATGTTTAAGTTTCTTCCCTCAGATGAACTTTATTTCCACACACATTTACTAGGAGAATAACCGAGTTGCAAGTTGTTTGCGTCCAGGTTACTCAGCATATATTTACTCCTACGTGGTAGCAGAATGCTCTAGCTTTTTAGGCTTCTTTTATTTCTGATTATGTTTTGTAATAAGTATTGTTTTAAGTTTTGTTGACTTATTTTCATGCTTTCATTTATTGACTCTTTCATTACATTTTAATAATATGTTGAGTTGAGTTAGATGATGAGAATACTATGAAAGTGTTAGTCTGACTGAGATATCCTGATATATTCACTGATTCTTATCAGCAAGAACTTTATCATTAAAAAAATGTCCAAACGACTATACACAAGGTTGTTGCTATCATCTCTATTACAAGTTCATAGTCTTCCCAATTGATTCTTCCCTTTAAACTACTCTCGTGTTCCTCAATATTTTTTTTGGGTTAAAAGCAATTGAGAGCAACAACTTGAATAGCTTCAATTGACTAGATTTAGATATTAAGTCGTTATAATATTTTTAAATTAGTTTTAGAATAAGCTTTAATAAGTATTAGAAACGTACATGGTAAATTGGTCAACGATTCAAACACCTTACTCTTTCACAGAAAGAGTTATTCTATAAATTTTGAACTTTACTACAATTCCATTAGGCATGCGCAGAGGATTTGGATCTTTACTTGCTAGTAACTGTAGAGAAATGTTCAATCTGAATCATCAAGATAGATCTGACGGTTCAAAATAAATGATAAAAATTATAAAAAAATAAAAATATTTTTGTTTTTTTCTGCAAGCAGTATAGCGTGATCTGAACCGTCTAAATCAAATCGGATGGTTCAGAATCACGGAACTGCTTTGTCAGTCGTTGATGACCAACGGCAGACAAACCAATCCATGCGCAGATAACAATCCACCTTTGTTTTGGGCATGCATAACTTGTTTTATGGACATAATAGAAATGAACGCAATATTAAATGAGATATGTAGTTATTATTGAGCTGTGTTAGTTGATCAGATTGTATTAACTAACTTGAGATTGATAAAATAAAAAAGTATGAAGAATAAAATAATAACCTAGACATTACAAGAAAAACAGTTTATGGCCGCGATTTTAACGGCCACCAGAAAGATTTGTGGTTTTATAAATCACCGACTTATTCACCGTCGCAAAGATTTTTGGCGGTGGTTATTCCCACCGTCAGAAGACCGCCGATAAATAGGGGTCTTTGCTGGTGACTTTTTTTCTCTTTACCGGCGGTTTCAAACCACCGGTAAAAAGTATTTAGTGGCGGTTCAAACCACCGCCAAAATACCCAGAAGGCAGAAACTGAAAAAAAAAAATAAATTTCCCAACGGTTTTGAATTGCCTCTATAGGCTTCCAAACGTCGCTATAAATTGAAATTTTAGCCAGAATTTTTTCTTTTTTTTAAACATCTCATAACTTTCGAAAATATTCTATATCACATATTTTAGATTTTATCAATACAAAAATTTCAACAATTCAGGGTCCATCGATTCAAATATTCAAAAACTCTTACATTTTAAACGTCCACAAATTTAAAAACATTCACAAATTTTAAAGATTCATAATCCATCAATTGAAACATTCACACATTCTAAAGATAAAACAATATAAATTCAAACTTCAGCAAATATAGTAATTTTCATCGCCATTGAACTTTATGCGATCATGAAGTTAATGGAGGATCTCCAGAATCCTATAAACACGTAAAAAATGAACAAAATTAGTATTAGTGTTAGAATAAACATAATTTATAATTATGTAAAGTATATATTCCTTAGAAATCTTACATGATCACCGTCGAGAAATGAGAATGAATGATTTTGTGCTTGCATCATTTTCACAACGTGCGCCACTTGGGATTGAAGTTGAACTTGACCATCTTAAAGTTCATGAACCTGTGACTTAACTCTCTCATGTTTTGCATGTGGAATGAACGCCTCTTTAGAAAACTAGTGGCTATGATCCAAGTACGCTGGTGAGAGTTGGACCTAGTCCCATTTCACGGACTCGTCCACGATGCTCTGGACCCATAACTTCAGAAAATACATCTCTAGGGGTGATATTATTCTCATCTTGCGTTTGGGTTGCTAGAAGTTCTTGCATTTTCTCGTACAACACAAATAATCAATTCGATCACATATGTGACAAATATAGTTGAAAATATAAAAAATATTGTCAAATATAGACTTAAAAATAATTCTTAGAGCTCTAGAAGCAGATTCTTGATCCACCCAATTCTCATCTTTGCGTTTATGTATTTCTATGAATAGTTTGACCGCATATGGATCTCTTCCCAACATCTCTGTCTATCATTATATTTTAAAAAATTATATTTTGATTACAATACTAAAAATAAAAATATTACTCATAATAAAAAATATTTACGTACTATTTCATCTTGTTTTTTAGCATTGCTTTTCCTTCTTAAAGAATGATGTATATGGAATCAAAAGAACATGCCACATGCTATAACTAATACTCATTGCTCCAAATGGGTTAAAACCATCACTAGCCAAACCAAATCTGACATTACGTGGTTCGGATGAGAATTCAGTATGTCTAGGGTCAAATGATTTCCAAGCAGTCGAATCAACATGATGTCTTAAAACACCATCTTCAGTAAACTCTACATGATGTCATTTCATATCGTCAGTAGTTTCAGACGGCATGTATAATATCTATAACCTTCCTTTTAAAAGAAAGTAACGTATCACTTTAGCAACTTTTCGCTTCTTCTTCCTTTTTCTTTGAGATTGAGATGTACTCTCACCCTCCTTGGTTATCCACCTTGAAGTACCACAAGTAGAACATGATTGTTCTTGTTCTTTGTATTTCCAATATAATATGGAGTCATTTGGACAAGCATGTATCTTTTCATACCCAACACCTAACTTTTTTATAAGCTTTGTAGCTTCATAAAATGTTTTTGGCAACTCTCATCCAACTTTACGCAATAACTCAAGCAACTCTGATAGTGCCTCATTACTCAATCCATGAAGACACTTGAGATGGTAAAGATGCACAATAAATAAGAGTTTTGAAAAACTTTTGCATCATGGATATAAAGGTTCATTACTATCTCTAACTAAGTCAGAGAAATCTTTTACCTCTGTGTCTTAAGCATAATTTAGTTGCTCATTCATATTATTAGCAGTTGGTTCTGTTTGCAAATCATGTGTTCCTCTCTAATTATCCGTAACTCTGAATGCATCACACAACAAGTCATGCATATTGTCATCACAAGCTTCATACATAGATGTATGGTCCACATTTCTTTCATTAAACTCTTCTCCATTTGAATTTTGCAATATGGATTTACCATGAAAAAATCAACGTGTATAACTAATAACTAATGCAAAACTCATTAAACACCAAGTGCCCATGCACACGCTCCCTATTCATCCTTAGTGTATTCATACAACGTTTACATGGACACAAAATCTTATCCTCTACAGAAAATATATCAAAAGTAAAATCAAGAAACTCCTCAACTCCATTAAGGTAATCTTGACAAACTCGAGATTTTTCAATCCAATTTTTATTCATATTAAAATCAATCTAAACACATTATAATAGATAGTTCAATACAATGAAAATCAAAGTCACAATGAAATCAGAGTCACAAATTGAGATACAGAACAGAGAAACAAGTTACAATCACTACAAGAATTAAATAAACTATAAAATTAGGAAAATTACAATAAACAATTAACTAAATAAATTAGCTACTCATATTCTAACTATTCAATAAATTAGTTCCCATATTCTAACTATTTAACTATTAAATTAAATAAACTAAAAACTAGGAAAATTACAATAAATAATTAACTAAACAAAATGGGATCGTAACATAACCATATGAGTATATGATTTTTTTCTCCTTTGGATTAATGGTTTTCTTTTATTTTTTTATTTGATTGTGTTTGCAGATTGTTCGAGCAATTTCTGGGTATAGAAGATAAGGGGTGGGATTAGAGGAGGAGAACATAGGTTTAATGGAAACTAACGTATATACTTTCACATAACATTGCTACAAATACAATGAAAGAAAGGCATACCATCTCTGAAAATAGGGAACTCAATTCACAGCACAAACAATTTAGAAACTTAACAAAAGCTATACCGTCTCTGAAAATAGGAAACCCAGTTCACGGTATCGACTATCAACCATATTCAAAATAGTAAGATGATGTCCATCTAATAAACCTACAAGGCTGCAACTATATAGCTTCATCTATTAAACTTGCAAGGTTGCAACTATAGAACTTCATCTAATAAACCTGCAAAGCTGCGACAATATAACTTTTTTTCTCTCGCAATCCTATTACTATTACCCATTCTCTATTTCCCTCGACAATAACAACTCAATAATAATGATAGCTAACAAAATTCGGTGACTTCATACAGCCTTAATAAGGAGCATAAAACCTTAATAATCCATAACCTAGCCGAGAAAAAGCTATAACCATCAGCTACTAATGAAAATTCAAAATAAAACAAGCACTAGATCTGCAAATTCAACATAAAACTCACAAACGGTATGGGGCTTCTCACTAGATCTGGAAGTGGCAGTGTTGAGAGGCAGTGGTTGAGAAAACTTGGAGATGGACACAGAGGAGCTCGCGGTGGTAGAGAAACATGTAAAGAAGAGAGAGATCTAAGAGAGACAGAGAGAAAACCAACGAGTTAGAGTGAGTATCGAGTATATACCTGTAAATCGTGGAGGAGCTTGTGGTGGAGGCGCTTGCGGTGGAGGAGCTTATTGCAGAAAATCATGGTGGAGGAGCACAGAGGTTCGCATCGCCTATGGCACAGAGAGAGAGAGAGAGGAAGATCGCACGGGTTTGGGCGAAAGGAAAAATTAGAGATTTAAAGGATTTTAGCGGCGGTTTCTAAAATCGTCGCTAAAAGTAAACCATTTGACGGCGGTTTTTAAAAATCGTAGCCAAAGTTTTACCGACGGTTAGCATAATCGCCGCCATAAACCCGTCGGGGAAAACTATTTTCTTTTAGTGAGAATCTGCATTTTACATTTAATCATACTAGATTTAAACCACGTGCGTTGCAAGGATAAAACCATAGACAAATAACCAAAAAATGGTTTCCATTTGAATAGAACAAAGATGATAAAATAACTAATTTGATAAATTGATAAAAAAATATATATCAATATAAATAATGTAAAGAGAAATTATATTAACTTTTAAAACAAATAATGATCATTAGATACAATCTAGGTAAAGAAAAACATATAAAATGAAATAATACAAAATTGATGATTTTTTATGATATGCAAAAGCAAACATGCATAATAGAATGATTGGTGGTAAGGAGAATAGTGAGGAAAATTGATGGGCAGATTTAGATTGATACTGAGCCAGATTTAAATAGAAGATTTTCTTGCATTAGTATAACATAAATTTACAAACGTTGTTATTTAGATGTTCAATAGAATTTATAGTTAATGCAGATACTTAATAGATGATTTTATATTAATTATGTTATTATTTTCATATTATAGTGGTTTTGACTTAATTATAATTATATTACAAAATGTTCCTAACTTTTGACCGTTATTTAGTTCTTACATTGCATTATTAATGATCCGTTATCATCAATGTATATTTTAATATTTTAATTTCATTTTCTATAATGAAATTAGTAATTTATGTATTTGAATCAATTCAAACTTTTTTGTTAATGATGAGCGTAATGGTAAATCTGATTATATACCTTCCATAATTTATGTTTTGCTACCGTTCATATGGATTTCATTTTTCTAATTTCGATTTATGAGATAAAATTAATAGTTTATGTATTTGAATATATCAATTTAAATTGTCAGGAATTTTCGATGATTGCAATGGTAAATCTGGTATTGCCTATCTTTCATAATTGGTGGTAAGAATCATTGCTAATTTCAGTTAGTGAAATTAGTAATTTATGTGTTTGAATATGTCAATTTCTAATTGATCTAATTATATGCTTAATAATTCGTTATAGTTAATATGAATTTATCATTATATGGAATTTCAAAGTAAAAAGTAAGGATAGATTCAAACAAAAAATAATATATAGATGACCGATTGGTATTTGATTTACCCAATATCATTGGTTCTGGACAAACTTTCACCGCAAAATGTGGAATTAGTTAGTGCCAAATATGTAATATATATATANTATATATATATAATATTGATACATTTTTGACAATTTTTGTTGTCCTATATATCTATGGTACAAAATGGGGGTTTTAAAAAAATATTTATCCCACAAAGCAATTAGCTAGATTATATGTAACAAATATCAATTTAAATTTGTAACTGCTTCGAGATTTATAACATTTTAATTTTGTGTTGGTCAAAATTATAACATTTATACTCAAGTTGGAAAGTAGGTATTTTAGGTATTATAATTAATTTGAAGGATATAATAGTAATCATATGCAGTATTCAATAGAGAAACATGGGGATATTTAAAAAATTGCATTTAAAATGTTGGATGTAATAATCCATAAAATGTTTTCCAATTTTCTAGACCTTTAGAAGTAGAAGAGATTAAAAAAATATTGAGCGAATTTTTCGTTAATCTGAGAGATTGAGGATTGAATAAGAATGTGAACTTAGAAAATTTGAAATAATGAGACGTAATGCACTTTTTTCTTGATATCCATGGGTGTAGGTGGATATTTCTTTTGACAAAAAATGATTAGAGGAGTTGATCGCACTACCCGACATAGAAATTTATGTCATATGCCACTATGTCATGGTCCTGCTTACCAAATCCATGTCGAGGACAAAGTTGATCAAATATATCCGAATAGATGACGATGAGACATAAATATAATACATTTAAAAACTAATAGGATAACTAGAATAATTAACTTTGGTCAAGAAATTTGAGTCGTTTGTCACTTAAGCCCACCTTTGGAGCGTGTTCGGTTCAACTTGCATACAACTCGACTAATCTTACAAGATTCACGTATCATACCCTCAGACGCTTTCCTACAGGCATTATGGTAAAGTGTCAGCTTTAACAATAGAGAGGTGACCCCAATGAATTATTTGCACCCAAGAAGCTTGGAACCTTTAACTTGAGAAAGAGAGAATATTTGGGTAGTTCGTTTAATGAGAATCTAACATCTTAAGGGCTTGTTTGGTAATCCGTATTGTACAGTACTAAAACGTCAGCTTTAACAATAGAGAGGTGACCCCACCGAGGAAGACCCCGACAAAGACAGACCCACCGACGAAGTCCCCAACGAAGACTTCTTCATTCTTATCGTTGATGAAGCTTCTTCCTGCCGTCGATGAAGCTTCTTTCTTCCACCACTTCTTCCTGGTAAGCCTCTTCCTTTTCCTCTTCTTCCCTTTTTATTGTTAGATATGTGTTCTCATTGGTTCCACTGATTTTGTGTTTGTTAGATCTTCATTTTGGTAATTGTGTTAGATATGATTTTAGCTTTGCCTTTAGATATGGTTTTTGTTAGATCAATAGAGGAGGAGTTGATTCGGCAACTATGTTCTTGTTGTTCTGGTTTTGTGGATCTGATTTTTATGTTTCTGGGCAGTTTTGTGTTTGTTCTGGTTTTGCGGATCTGATTTTAGCTTTAAACGATTATTTTAGTGTTTGTTTTGGTTTTGTGGATCTAATTTTGTGGATCTGAGAAATTTTATTATCAGTTTTATGCAACATTTACAACTAGTAACTGTAGTTTCTGGCAAATTTTATGATTTTTATGTTTCTGGGCAATTTTAATGTCTAAAACCTGATAAGATGGTTTTATTGCATTTGCATAGTAACTAGTGTTTCAGGTCAATTCTGGGCAAGCATAATCTTCCTGAATCTATTTATTGCATTTGCATAGTAACTGTAGTTTTTATTTCTTTAATTGTATATTAGCAACTATGGATCACAACAATGACTTTAATTGTAGATCAGTAACCTGGATATCATCTTGGCTCTTCTCTATTATTTACTTCTCTAAAATATTTTTATTTTGAATAGAGATGGATAAGATGAAGCTTTTGATGTATCTTATATTGGAGATGCAGCATTGGAAATGATGAATATGTTCATGATGGCACTATATGGATGATAGTTGATATGGTAGAGAAACATTATAAAACTTATTTGTTAGTTGATCGTACATTTACTAATCGAGAAACACAACTACATTATTTGGATAGTATAATAGAAAATAGTGATAAATCGTGCGTGAATCAACTCGAAATGGATAGAAGAACCTTTGGTATTTTATGTGAATTACTTCATAATGATAGAAGAGTGAAAAAAGATGGTTTCGTTACTTTAGAGGAGCAAGTGTGCGTATTCTTGCATACACTTGCTCATAATGTAAAGATTCGTACAATGGGTAATAGATTCAAACGTTCAGGGGAGACCATAAGTAGGTATTTCAATTCTGTATTACATGAAGTTTTACGACTACAAGGTTGCCTACTTAAACCAGTAACTCCAGTATGATGAGAGATGGAAATGGTTTAAGGTGTACATTATTTTAAGTTTTTTTCATGAACAACAATAAACGATTTTTATTATTCAAATAATAATTTGAGTGTTAAAATTTATATAAAATTGTTTGGAAGCCATAGAAAGTACTTATATTGATGTTCGTGTCACCGAAAGTGAGAAGCCAAGGTATCGGATAAGAAAGGGAGCAATTGCCACAAATGTATTGGGCGTTTGTTCCCCGGACACAAAGTTTATATTTGTTCTACTAGGATGGGAAGGATCTGCTTCTGACTCCAGAGTAATTCGAGATGCGCTTAATAGACCTAGTGGACTTCAAGTCCCAACGAGTAAGATATGATGGGCTATCTTAAGAAGTCTATCTTTCTATATGTAACCTAATTGGACTGTCTTAAGTAATCTAATTGAAACTCCATTTCACAAGTTACTATTATTTTGTAGATGCTAGATACACAAATTGTGAAGGACACGTTATCATTTATCAGAGTGGAGAAATGGGCGTACACTTTTAAATCATGAAGAACTATTTAATATGAAGCATACAACTGTAAGAAATGTTATACAAGTTCATTTTCGCAATATTACCGCTTGTTGTCTTTTGCATAATCTGATTAGGACTGAAATGTCAATAGACGCAATTGAAATTGAGCAAGATGAAGTAAATAATGGTCCGACGAATGAGAATGAGATTGATACTATTAGGACAATAGACTCATTTGATCAATGGAGTGCATGGAGGAATAATTTAGCTATGCAGATGTATAATGAAAGGAGAATGAACTTAGTCATTAAGATAGAGTTTTCCTTGTTTCATTTTTAGGATTTAGACTTTATTGTTGGATTGAGTTGCCTTATACTTTTATTGTTGGATTGAGTTTCCATATACTTTTATTGTTAGATTGAGTTGCAATATACTTTTATTGTTGGATTGAGTTACCATATATTTTTATTTATCTTTGTGGTATTTTTCTTTATTTATTGATTGAGATATGTTTAATTAGGAATGGATGGGGTTAACAATCAAAATAATGAGCAGACTACACGAAGAACAAGTAGACGTTCTTAGACCAAAATGAAGGAAAAGGAGTTATTGGACATACTTGGTGAAGTAGTTGCAGGAGGTCATCGTTGTCATACTGGTTCTTTTAAATCTGGTACTCTAACGCTTATGGAGAAAAGCTTGAATGAAAAGTATCCTGACTCTGGGCTAAAGGCTAATCCACATATTGAGTCCAAGTTAAGAAAATGGAAAAAAAAATGTATGGAATTGTTATTGACATGTTGGCCAAGAGAGTTTTTGGTTAGAATGATGTTAGAAAGTGTGTGGAAGTGGAGAGTAATAAAGTATGGCAAGATTATGTGCAGGTTGAAACTAATGTTATGTTTATTTGGTTTGACGTCAGGAATATGTTGTCATAATATTAACTTACAATAATCTATTATTCTTGTAGCATACCAAGGATGTAAAAGGATGGAGAGACAAGATTTTTTCATACTATGAAAGGTTTGCTCGTATATTTGGTAAGGATCGTGCAACAGGACCTGGTACTGAAACTCCTAATGATATGGTTGAGAACATGAATCGAGAGTATGAGGAGGCTAATATACATGACATAGGTAAAAATTTGCCTACTTCTCCTTGTTCAGTACCACAAAATTCAAGTTCTCAACAAAGTAACAAGGCTCAGTCTCAACTTATTGGTAAAAAGAGAACAAGAGTGGGGAGTAACTTTCATACGGACTTGAATCAGATTGCCAATATTTTTGAGAAAATGTTTGAGAAGTCATTTGAGAGAATGGAAACAATTAGTAGTAGAATCGTGGGTGATGATAAAAATTACACTGACATTGTTGATGAGTTAAAAGTTTTAGGCTTTGTGTTGATGATGAGATTGATGCATTTACTCTCATTCTAGCAAAATCAGAAAATGTGTTGGCTTTAACATCATTGAAGGATGAGCGTGAGCGAGCATTTGTAGCAAAACTACTCCGTCAGAGATGAATTTAGGCTTCCTTTTGTACCTATTTTGTGGATGCCTTGGTGATAGGGGTGTTCAAAAATCATTCAGACCGTTTAATCTGAATCGGTCTGAACTGAAATTGATAAGTTTGGGCAGTATTTTCTTGTTAATGGTCGGTTCGAACCTCATTTTAAAAGACATAAATTTTAGACCGGTCCAAAAAAATTATTAGTTCTAGACCGATCGTATATTATATATATATATTATAGTTTTAAGTTAAATGAAGTGAAGTCTCTATGTCCCACTCACCTCTCCCTCTCGCCTCCTCTCGACTCTCCCCCTTTCTCAGCTCAGACTGCTCAGTCAGTCCCTCTCGCCTCTCCCACTTTCCTCTCCATCTCCCTCAGCTTAGTCCGTCTCCCTCAGCTCAGGCTGCCTCTCAACTATCCCTCTCCCTCAGCCCAGTCCCCCTCCCTCAGCTCAGCTTGCCTCTCGCCTCTCCCTCTCCCTCATCTCAGTCCCTCTCCCTCAGCTCAGACTGTCGCTCGCCTCCTCTCGCCTCTCCCTCTCCCTCAGCTCATCCCTCTCCCTTAGCTCAGACCGCCTCTCACCTCTCCCTCTCGCCTCCTTTCGCATTTCCCACTCCTTCAGCTCAAACTGCTACTTGCATCTCTCTCTCTCTCGCCTCCTTTCGCACCTCCCTCTCCCTCAGCTCAGTCCCTCTCCCTCAGCTCAGACTACCTCTCGCCTCTCTCTCTCCCCCTTAGCTCAGTCCCTCTCCCTCAGTAGTCAGTCCCTCTCGCCTCTACCTCTTCCTCAGCTTAGTCCCTCTCCCTCTCCCTCTCACTTAGCTCAATCCCTCTCCCTCTCCCTCAACTCAATCCCTCTCCGTTAGTCCGTCAAGACAGTCTGAACCGACTGTTGATTCTCGGTTTGGTCGGTCCGTATTTTTTTCTAAATTTATGGTCAGTTCGATCCTCCATATAGGAGGACCATGATTTTCGGTTTGGTCTTATTTTTCTCCAAAAATTTGACTAGACCAACCATTAAACACCCCTACTTGGTGATTATTTTTTGAATGAATATTATTATAAATTACAAAAAGGAATGATGACGTTTCAAGATCTTTTTTGAAGTATTTTAATTATTATTATTATTATTGATTGGTTGAATGATTGTTTATTTTGTAGTTGAAAATGTTAAATAATATGTTAATAAGTTCTAAGCAGACTTGTGTAAATAAAATTATGATAAACAGTTTTGCAATAATCCAGTACTATGATGTGTCAAACGTTGTACAAGGAATACAATTTTTTAACTAATACAACAACAAACACTGGACAATATTATTTAATCCAGTACAATACAATATAGTACAGTCTGACAGATTTAGTACAGTAATATCCAGTACTATCATAACTGTCAAACGAGCCCTGAAGAGTTTATTATGTTCGTCACAAGAGAAATCGAATTATGAAACTTACAAAAGAAATAACCTAATTGGTAAGATAGCATAATCTCATTACGTTTTAAAATAAAAAAAATGTTATTTACACGTTATGATAATATTATATTAATTTAAATTCTCTAAAAAAATTATTCAATAAATATTATGGTATTTTAAAATATATAAATTAAAAGTATATTAACAAATAATATTAATATACTATAAATATAAAAATACATTAATAGTAGCATTAATAATTTAATACTAAATTATATTATAATTATTTTAATATTATAATAATGATATGAATACAAATATATTCATGATATTGTGTGTAAGAATGACATTAATCATTTATATCTTACTCTTATAAAAGAGTGAGTTTGTAGCTACTTGCTTAGGGTCATTTCTCTATTTTGTCCCTGCAATATGCCTTCATTTACATTTTGGGCTGTGTGAGTTTGGTGGTAAAATAGGGTGGAATGAGGGTTTTATAGGTCATTTAGTTATTGCTTGTCTGATAGAGTGTGTGATTTTTTGTTGATGAATTTGCCCTTCCAAATCTGTAATTTCTTTTCTTTGTATTAGGGGCGTAGGAGTCATTTCGTTAGTTAAAAATATTGACTAAATTCGAATTGTAGGATCATTTTGATCTGGGTCATTTATTTAGTTATGAGGAGAGATCTAAGTCGTTTAAATATTTTAATCTGAGCCGTTGATTGGCTAATATACATACCTCTTCTTCTTTAGTTTTAGGGTTTTTTCCTCATCTCCTCTACTTCTCCTCTCTTTGGCGGTGGTGTTATGGCCTAGGGTTTCTTAGTCTTCTATTCTGCTTGTTTTCGTAGGTGTTGGATGAAACTTTGGTCTTCCTCTTTTTTGTTAGAGTCTAATTTTAGTGTGGTGGTCGGTGATGGAGGTGGGAATGCCTTTGGTTCGGCTCATCGAACATGTGAGATTTTTGCACCATTTTTTTTGTTTATGTCTTTTGAAATTTTCATCTTTGGTCTATTCGACAGCGATTAGTTAGGATTTTTTTCATTTTCTTGCTTCAAGGACCGATGTAGTTTTCTTGTCTTATTCGACGGTGAGGTAAGATTGATGATTTTTATTTTTTTTTCTTTATTTGTTTGAATGGTCTGGGTTGATTTTTAATTTGTTGAGTAATAGAAAAATTAGTTTTGAAGCTTTGTATTACGACTGTTATAGATTAGAACAGAGGTACCTTTAGTTTGATTTGTCTTTTTCCTTCTTATCTTATATTCTATGCTTTCTCAGTCAAAATAAACGGTTGTATATCAGGTGGTAGTCCATGTGCCTTCACGTATGTGATTCTGTCGTGGAAGTGCATGTAGAGAGGATTGAACTATTGAGCTTCTGAGCAAGTGGGCAATCACGTGTATTCAGATGTTAAGCTGTGTATCTTCACGTTAGCTGTTGTATTTGGTTATTAGAGGTAATGATGATTGATTTATCTTATATTCTCAATCAATCTATATATATGTGTCTGTTAGTAATGTAGATGTCTGTGTTTTTTGTTATGTTTGTTATGTTTTGCATCCTGATCTAACACTTGTATAGGCTAGGTACTGTAGGTTATTGTCATGGATGTGCTAATCTCAGCTTCTGAATCCACGGGCAACTATGTGCATTCAGATGTTGAATTCGAGTTGCTTAGCTTCACATCAGATGGAACTCACGTGCCTTCACGTTGGAGGTAATGATACTTACTTTGTCTTATTCATTCAATTGTTCTATATATATGTGTGTGTGTTGTTTCTTTGAGAGATGCTTGGTGTTTGGGTACTTCTGGTAGTGATTCTAATGGTAAAGTATGTCATTCTTCTTCTACTTCTTCTTTTGATTCTCCTTGGACTTCTCCTTGTACTTCTCCTTTATGGTGATCTTATAGATTATTTTCATTTTCAAACTAAAAACTAAATATGTGTTTCTACTTCTTGATTTTGATGTTCAGCTGCAAGAAGGTATACACGTGGTGTGAGACTCATGTAATTTGTAATTCAAACAATATTTTTTTATGTACCATTGATTTGATTTATTTTTTGGAATTTTTTTCTTTTACTTCTTTTTTACTGCTGCTATTTGTGATTTGAAATTTTTTCCTTCTCTGATATGGTTTTCATTTTCTATTACTGTCTTATGTTCTGTGATTAATTTCTCTTATGTTTTGTGGTAGTTCACTGTGAATAATGATTTTTAATTTATGTTTGTATAATTCTAACCTGCTTATATAGTTGATTGTGTCATTTTTTAATAATAATTTGATATTTAATATTAAAACATATTCAATTATGTCTTGTTATCTTAAATTATTATTTTTTTGTTTAATATATTACTTCTCAGTCAACTCTGTGTTTTTACTAGTTTTCTGCTTTATTAGTTTCTTTGTTTGTTGCATAGAGATTTAGATTAAACATCTTTGCGACAATTTTAATATATTATCTGTCTCTATGATTTATGTTCATCGTTGACTGAAATATTTCTAATTAAGCATTTTTTGCTTATACTGTTAAAATGTTTCTTATAGAAATTTCCGGCCGTTCTTTCTATTTTAGATTATGTTAATCATTCATTAGTTGTTCATATTGATTGTTCTTTGTATAGCTTTGAGAATTTTGTTGTCTTTGGTGTGATTTTTATGGTTTTAATATGTTTGTATTCATTTTATTTTAATTTCTCATCTTATACTTTAGAATTTCTTTTGATGACCTGTTATAATTTGTATGACGTAATCTGATGATTTGTCTTGCTTATTTTTTTATTTGGAGACATGCTTATTACCATTTGTTTATCTGGAAAAAGTTTGCAGAACTGATTTCACACAACTTACTGTCTTGCTGCTTCATACATGCTTAAGAATGTTAATATGAAGTATAATAAAGATATATGTGAATATTATGGGGATTAGGATTTTTGAATTGGAATTTTATTTGATTGTGGATGGTTAGAGATTTTTGTGGGGAGATCCAAACCATAAGATTGAGATTCGAATTTGGAGATTTGTGTTATTTGATTTTATTTGATTGTGAGATGTGTTATTTGATATGTTTTTTTACAGGTTTTTTCTTGGCTCTATAATTCTTAGTCATTAAACACTTGTTTAAAGATTTGACAAAATATTTATTTACGAGATATCTTGCGCCAGCATTCAAGTATTCGAGGTTTATGCATTTAACGAGTCTTTAGTATTGGTCTTTATCTGAATGAGTTGAATATTGTTAAATCTATGTATTTTTTTGTTTTCGTTTTGTTCTTGCCCTGTTGACGTTAAGATTTTTATGTTTCAAATTTGTGAGTTTGTCAATAATCGCTTCCTTATTTTGTAATCTAGGTGAGCTTTCTTGGCGTGAGTCTTATCTTTATCTCTGTTTTATTATTCAGAAAGTTGAGTTTAACGATATAAATCAGTGTATGACTCTATGTTCATTTGTTTATGTTTCCAATAATATGTTTTTGAATGATGAGTCGAATTCTTATATTGATTTTCTATTTTGATATTAGTTATTTTTATTTATTTTGATTTTGTAAGACTTAAATTCGTATTATGTATTTTGATATATTTATCTTCTGATAAATGTTGAAGATATGAGCATGGAAATGTTAAATATAATATCATCAGAATATCTGACAATTTGGACAATTATTCACCCGATGAGTCATCTACATTAACAAGTCTGATAGATATTTCTACTGTTAATGTAGACAGAGGTTGTTCGTCATCCTCCACATGACTACAATAACTATATTTAAAGTTTGTTATAGTAAATATATGTAAATATTTTGTATTATAGGATTAATTTTATTGTATGCCTGTTTCTATAATTTTTGAGTGTATATATAAATAATGTATATATCATATAAATAGAAAAGAAGTCGATACCTTTCTATGTTTTGCTATTGTACAATATATATAATAGTTTTGAGACTCGCAAAAAGAGTAATTACTCAGGAAATTCTTTGAGATTTTAGACACTTTGACTGCTGAAAAATTAGTGAACCTACAAGGCAGCGGCCCTGTCCAGCATGCCAAGGTGGTCCGAGTTCCGTTGAATGGTACAAAGGGTGAAACTTCACAGAGAACTAGCAAAACTTTTGGATGAGGAGTTACGACGAAGTGGAACATCTGTTATTCCAGCTGGTGAGGCATTTGGAAAATGGAAAGGCTTAAGAGATGAGAAAAAAGATCATGACATAGTCTGGCCTCCTATGGTTATTATCATGAATACAAAGCTCGATCAAGATGAAAATGATAGTATAAACTTTGTTTTTCTCTATTTTTGTGTATATAAATACATATCTTCTTAATATATACCTCAAATTTTGAGTGTGCATATCTCTTGTCGAAAGTGCTAACATGCTTGTATTTTGACATCTCAAAATTGTTCATTGTGAGTTAGAGACAAAAGTAAACTCCATTTCACATAAATTCCTAAAAATGTCCTCTCTCTCTCCAAAAGAAAGAACGAAGCTTTAGATGAGTAACATTTTATTCACAATTGGTGTTTGATTATAAATATTTTCAGTACTATATAGTATTTGATTAATTAAATTTTGTAATACTTGATCTTTATTTACCTTATTTTTATTATTTTGTCTTTGCTATCCATTGTATTCATTGATGTTTACACATATATGATTTTTAATCCTTTTCTGAAAGTCTTAATGCTTAATGTTTTTTTCTTCATATCCAATCATGTACAATAATCAATTATAACAACTAGCACACATAAATAGGTTCAATATGCCATCGTATTCATCTATTAAAGAAGGACCAGATCATGACATGATGTTCAAAGCTACAGGTAATTTCAATTGTGAAAATTTTAAAAGCCCATTCTATTACTCAACCCTAAGACAAGCAGAGCATTCTAGCATTCTACTACTCGAGTAGCTCTTGAAATTCTCTCTACAAGAGCTCCCTTAAGATCTTTGACTACCAAAGTTCTTGTAAGTCCTTTTACTTTGAAAAAAAAATTCTTGTATTGTTATAGTTATTTTTCTTTTTAATTTAAAACTTCAAATCTGTCAGGATGAAACTATAGTTTTATATTAACTTGTATAATATATGCAAATATTATGAAATATTTATTACTATACATATTTGCGTGATTTGTTAAGAACTATGATGATAATTTTCCTCTGCTCCCATTACGTATGTGTTATTAATGAAGTCAGGATATACTATTACAACCGAGCACCTGTCAGGTACCAAGTTATTAATTAAAGTATCATAATAACTTTTTGTTGACGAACACACAATAGTATTTCATTTACGTGGTAATTATATGTTTCTCAATAACATTGCTTTGGTCTCCTAATTTTTCAGTAATTGCCAAGGTAACGGTTGGTGTGAGGTTAGGGGCTACTGAAACTAAAATGTCATTTAAATTTTAAGTTTTCTTTTAAAATGCTGAATGAAATAGTTTTTGTTGTTAAAAAACTATCATCATTTGACAGTCAGGATAGTACTATACTAAATTTATCGGACTGTATTGTACTGTATTGTACTGGATTAAATAATACTGTCCAGTGTTTGGTGCTGTATTAGTTAAAAAACTGTAACATTCATACAATATTTGACACGTTATAGTACTAGATTGTAAAATTGTTTGTCATGATCTAATTCGCAAAAGCCTATTTGAAATTCATTAACATGTTATTTTACATTTTCAACTATAAAATAAATTATCTAATTCATGCTATTATCGTAAATTCCCTATTTTTTTGGCTAAAATGCAAATTCAATTATACCCGTAAACTTTAAGGTAATAATAATTTATAGTTATAAAAATTGAAATTAGAAAAAAATTCATTGAATTTTTAATACACAAAATAAGTTATTTAAAATATATAAATAATTACTGAACCACTTATATGATTGAGAGATTCTAAAAATTCAGAAAAAAAGAAGAAAAAAATAGTAAATGATTTTGAAAATTAATAAAATTAAGTCATAAGTAATTAATTATACACCTTTCGAAAATTCATAAATTATTTTTATTAGTGAATGAAGTTCATATAAAATATAAATAAAAAAAATATTTTAATACAAAAATCATTTTAAAATATAAATTGAAAAATAACTTTGTTCCCCTAAAAGGAGTAAACTAAATTATCTCATATATATAAGATTAAAGAGTCTCACCGTATTAATTAATATGAGTTTCATATTTTTATCAAATGTTAAATAATATTAAAATAATACTGTTCTATTTTTAATACTATATAATACTGACCATCAAACAAGCCCAAAAAGCCCAAAGACATTATATTCGCGGTGGGAGGCAGAGGAGGTTAGGAAACTTTCCAGAAAGGCAGAGGTCGGCGCAAAATAACGGACCGATCGAAGAAAACAGTAAAACGAAAAAACTTGGAAACTTGAAACCCTAACCCTACCTTTACCTTACCTTTTTAGGCTTCCAATTCCCGAATTTAAATACCCCACACCCATTCTTTTCTTAACCAAACCGCTTTCCGATCTCTTAAATTTCTCTCTGCCTCTCTCTCTCTCTCATCTTCATCTTTTTAATCGATTTCCCAAAATTGATTGTTGGGCAGGATTGATTTCTGATTTCTTCATCTTCTTCTTTAATTCGCTTTTGTTTGAGCAAATAGATCTGGGGAGATTGGAAAGCTGTTGTGAATGGTGGAAGAAAATTTAAGCAGTAGTAGTTTTATGCGCTGCCTTTTGGATTCAAGGGCGAGCGCTCTTCTACCTGTTTCTGCTGCATCTTCTTTCGCTTTTGGCTCTTGCAAGGAAGGCTGGTACTACCGCTGCCTCGGCGTCGACCCCTGAATTTCCTTCCCAACACTCCTCATTTGAGAAAAAAAACAAAAAGAAAGAATTTCTTTTTTGCCTCTCGTTTTTCTCTCTTCGGATCTTCTCGCGCTTGATCGTTAAATCGTTTTCGGAAACGTTGCTGGTTGAGGATTACTGTTTCGGTATTTTTTTAAGAAAAAAAAAACAGGAGTTTCAATTTCGGTGTCTTTTCTTTGATCTGAAAAATGTTGCTCTCTAAGCAGAAGAAGAATCAGAATGCAAAGGGCAACAGGCTCTTGATCAGCATCAATGTGTTGGGGAGCGCTGGTCCGATTCGTTTTGTTGTCAGTGAAGAGGAACTTGTTGCTGCTGTTATTGATACCGCGTTAAAATCGTATGCGCGCGAGGGTCGGCTTCCGGTTCTTGGGTCAAATCTCAATGATTTTATGCTCTATTGCCCTAATGCTGGACCCGATGGTAATGGAAGTTTACTGATCTCTTATGTTGAATCTTAGGTTGGAGATTGTGATCTTTCTCGTTTTCGTTTCTCTCTTCTCTGGTTTTCCCTTCTCGAATTGAGGCTTTCGATCTATGATAGAAGTGCAAGAGATGATATAATATTTGAACCCATTTTTTACTTTTGTTATGGAAGTTTCAAATGGTTTTAGCCTTGGGAGTTGGTTTGTTAAATATTATTAATATTTAAATAGTGATTTTTTTGTTTTGTTTTGTTTTGTGTTCTTATTTTCTTTGGGGTTTTCATTTTATTTTATAGACAGCAATTTTGCAGCTCTGAGTTTTATTTGTGACTTCCCTTTCAGCTCTGAGTCCATGGGACACCATTGGATCGCCAGGAGCTCGGAACTTTATGCTCTGTAAGAAACCACAACCAGTGAAAGAATCCGATGATGAAAAAGCAGCAGCAACAATTTCTCGCAAAGGGAGTGGGAGTTGGAGGTCATGGATCAATAAGTCCCTTAATCTGAAAATCTCTTCCCATTAATGGAGTATAAGTGGGGAGAATGCTGTTTGATTAATTTGCTCAGTTCGTTTCCAAACTTGTTTACTTGTGGTAATGAAAGTTATGCAAACTTCAATAATCTTTACATTTGCTGGCTGTTTATCTTCGTTTGGAGGCTGAATTTTTCCTAATAAACTTTACTATTTTCTGAATAAATTATATATGTGCAACTCTAATGTTTTGCAGCTCTTTATTTTTTCAAGTGACTTTGAGATCTTGTTATTCAGTTGTTCGCCTACTTTTGAGATTTTCTTATAAATTCGTTGTGTAGTAACTCATTTGCAGTATAGGTACTAGGTAGTTTACACAAGAAACTTGTGGATTCTCTGGTGCATGAGATTGGAAGTCCCATGCTAGATTTCTAATTATAGTTCAGTGGGGAACAAGTCTTCTTCGTTAAATAGTATATCTACATTGGGTTCAAGCATTTGAAGTTGGAAGAAATATTTCTTGGTTTGGTTAGGTAACAAATATGCGTTGAATCATTAACCCCATAGGATAGAAACTTGGGGTGGTGGACATTTTTAACGACTTTGTATATGACTTTTATTATGACTAAGCTTTTCTTTGATTACTTTCTTGTAATCACAGCACATGGCTTCACTATCTACTCTCTTGTGTCATCCAGAAATGGCTAGTTATAGTGTGAACTGTGTTCCAGTTCGAACATTCCCAATCGGGAAACATTACGATCTGGATCGGTAAAAGCACAGTTCCAGTGCTTAATAGTAACTGAGGAGAAGGGCTGCTTTTGGGTACTTAAATCGATAAATGCTAGCTAGTCATTTATATTATTCTTGACTTTATTTGGATTTTAAAACATTTTACTTTCAGTAACATATTTACTATTTAGAACATTTTGTAGACAATTGGGTCTGGAAAGAGTCGGAAGGTTATAATAGTGGTTACTTCCTTTATAGTTTGTAGACGATCTACTAGAAGTTTACCTGCTAAGCTAGCTTATAAATGACTAGATCACGCGGTGGATGATCTCTCTGTATATCGTTTACCAAGCAATTTAAATTCAATGTTGAATAGTTTTTAGCAACTGTTATGATTGAATTTGTAACGACTGAATTGGCAATTATTTGAGTTCTATATGGATCAAGTTTTGAATGATGAGTTAATGTGTAATCATTCATAATTTAATATGTCAAATTATTTTAAAATTATTTTAGTTAGTCATTAAACTTAATTAATAAATAATTATTATAATATTTAATCATTTAATACTTAATAAATTATATAATCACCCTGAAGTTATTCTATTTGAATATCAAGAATATTCTGAGTCTTTTACACTGAAAAGCGGCCTACCGACTTGTTTATTTTTTTCTTCAGCAAATTAGTAACGTGATGATATTTCCAACAAAAAATCTTTAATATTAAGAGAAACCAATGAATCCTCGACACACACTTGCTATATATAGTACCAAAACGTCCTTTTAGAACATGGAAATGGTCGGTTGCCAACCAAAAGTTTATTTTAAAAATCACCAAAGCTTTAAACAGCAAGTAGCCTAATCTTTATTAGGCCCTAAAGAAGCACAAAAGTAGCCTAAAAATCACTGAAGATTTATATTCATGTATGACAGCGTTGCCAATCTTGATTGGTAGATTTCATTATGCATTGGTGATTGTCTTGTGTAGGTTTCTTTGTCACTTCACTACGAATTGACACATTTAAAACAAATTTTCTTCATCGCAAAGCATGAATACTTATAGACTTGGGAGAACTTAGTTTAAATAGAGCTCTGTACTCGTTAATAACATTCAATTGAAAAAATTAGGTTGACATATATAATTAAGTTTTTCGCTCTTACAATCGTATCAGATGCAATATTTTATTTAACTGTCAATATTAAATAATATTATTTTAATACTATCTCTTATTTGATTTGATAGTTTATCTGAATTAGTTAACATGATCATACTTAATAGTTCTTTTATCACCGGATTAAAATACAATCCAGATCATTGAGACTCGACGACACTAAAAACAGAAAATATATTTCAAATTCGTCTTTTAATAAAACTCAAAGAATATTTTACATTTTGAATTTTAATGCAATGATGCCATGCAATAATTTTTAGGGTTTGAACTGTTTTGTTGATATGTTCATTTTTCACATATTTATTTAATATTATTATTTTATTTTAATAATTAAATTTATCAATTAATATTGTGGAATGTAATGTTCACATGAAATAAGATCTTAAAACCGTGAAGTAAATCAGCAAAAATGAAATAAGATCTTTAAATGTAAAATAAGATGTAACTTCAAGAGTAAATGAAGAATGAGTTTTATAATTCAATAGGAATGCATTCAGTTCGGTTCAAGAGGTTTTTCCAAACTGAACCGCAGATAAAGCTTTTTACATCTTAAAACCGAATCGAACCCTAAAAAATAGTTCGGTTCGGTGCGGTTTTGCAGTTTATCCTAAATTGCGAGAAAATGTTTTTCTTTTCGTCTTGCAATTCTTAGCTACCAAACAGTGAAGTAAATCAGCAAAAATGAAATGAAAACGTGAGGAAAGGAACCAAATCTCTGATACTAAGCTGTTCAAAGAGAAAACTAGGAAATCTAAAAAGAAAAACTAAAAATCCATCAACTAAATCTTAGATTTAAGCTTTAAGCAAAGAAATGCAAATAGAAAATGTCTTAACAAAATTGGCAGATCCACATTCAATAAACCAAAAGAAACTGAACAGAAACAACTACAAAATGAGCATAAATACTCCAAGAGTATTTGACGGCCTGAGTATTTGAATACAAAATGGGCATAAATACAGAAGCTTCGAGAGAGAGATAACCTAAATTAGCAAAATGGGTGAAGGAGAAGAATCCAAAGGGAAACTTGCGAGAAGAAATGTCAAAAGCCGAGAGTGTCTGAGGGTAAAGCCGTAGATCTCTATGCACAGCGATTCCAGATCTCTATGCCTGAGTAGATCTCTACTCCAGTTTCCATGAATGACAGATCTACTCCAGTATGCACGAGAAGAAGTGTCTGAAGACGACGCAGTATGCACGGCGACGAGCTACTCCAGCGACAAGCTAGGGGTGGACAGATCTACTAGGAAGGTGATGGATCTGCGTGGTATACTGATATATACGGCGACTTGACTACGATGAAATAGGGAGAGAGAGAGAGAGAGAGATAGAGAGAGAGAGAGAGAGAGAGAGAGCTGACCACGATGAAGGGGAGAGAGAGCTGACCACGATGAAGGGGAGAGAGAGCTGACCACGATGAAGGGGAGAGAGAGCTGACCACGATGAAGGGGAGAGAGAGC